>VYXH01001306.1:65260-94313 GCA_013397275.1 Burhinus bistriatus | reverse complement strand
GAAGAGTACACCTGTCTAAGCCACGGGCTGCCAGCTTCTCTGGCAGAATGCTGTGGAAGACTGTCCAAGTAGACAACATCCACAGCCTTTCTGGAAAGCAGCATCAGAATTTTGAGTACAGAGGAAAATCAAAGTTCATTGCAGCAATTTTCCTATATGGGGAAAAAGGCTAAGGCAGGGCAGGGCACCTGCCCTCTATCCTTGCAAAACAGGACTGTCCTTTGACGCTTCAGCTACTGTCAGCAATAACACAAAAACAAAAGCTGCAAGATAGTCAAAAGCCTAACTTTAGCATCTTGGGAGTTTGTGTAGTTCTTATCTGCCCAGTTATGTTACGTGGAGTCTCTAAAACTCTTCCAAGGAAATCTGTACAGGTAACGTAGCGCAGGAGTAGCTATCATCCTAACCTTCCTACTTTATTTACATGAAAAAAGTACCAGCTCATCTCCCTGGTGAAAAGATCACACTATCAATAGAAATAACAGCTCAGGTATAGATGTATGTCAAAAACAAAAGAATATTATGAAATGTGTATCACAACCTAAGCCTTCAAATAGCGAGTCCTTTTAAGGCTCAACTTTTTTTATATTCTGAGAATATAGCTAATACAGGAGACAAATAACTATGTATTATGGTATACATCGATTTTCCTTACTCTGTGTAACTGGCTAACAAAAGCACAATGTTATTTAATAGATAAAATGTTCTCACATTGACAGATTGTGTCAAAACCTGTGCTACTAGCCATGCTGTATAGAAGCACTAAGGTCAGGGGCACTGCTGTCTCTAGACAAATGCACTGAACAGGTTGTTTAGAAAAAAGAAGGGAAACACACAGTTAAGGATTTGAAAGCACATTCTGTAAGTGCACCTCTGCTTGCTGGGTGTGATGAGTGTTACACTCCTTCCTCCTCCAGCCACCCATAGGTCTGATCTGCGGCAATATAGTATGTGACAGCTCACGTGAAGAATTCTTGGGAGCTGAAGCTCAGGACACAGGTATCCTTTCTTTCAGCACTGCTGGTCTATCAATCCCTGCTGAAGGACAAGAGAGTGGCCACCAAGAAGTAAGTAGGTTTATTCCAGGATTTAAGCTACTACAGGCTGTGATCAACTGGCTTTATGAAAGAGCCAACCAGCTGGCCACTGTATGTAGCCACAGCGCTTGGTTCACAAAAGACAACAGTCTCTTTCTGCGGTCAACCAGATTCTGACTTTTTAGCGCAAACTATAGAAATGAACTGTTTGGTTTGGTGGCCTCCCACACCAGCTCCCAAGAACAGTTAAAATTATGCAATTCCCAGGTCATTAATTGTCACAATATTATTATGTGTTAGCTGGTATTTCTCCAAAGGCATTGCCCTCAGTAAGTCACAAATACCTGAGAATATCAGGTTTCATTTCTCAATACACATTTTTTTTAGTCCTCACCTTTGGAAGAAAAACAACAACTTGAAAATATAAACTAGACACTACAAGACTGAACAGAAACAACCCAAAAGCCTACCCTTTAAAAACTAATGACTTTTTAAGCCAATCTCGATTTTTTTTTAATGTTTTGCTCATCATTCAGCATTCTCAAGTTTGGTGGAGTTTTTTTCCCCACAGTTAAACACATACTTGTTACGGTTTCCTTAAGTTGGTCAGATTTAAACAATACTATTACAATGTAATCCCCCAAATAAGTAAAATATGTAACTGTGCAAAAGTTGCATGTATTCCATGTTATAAGATCTCCATAATGTCTTTATCTTAGAGGTAGGTGTGTATACACACACAAGCACATATAGTATATACATATGCTACTATAAACAAAAAATTGCTAGAGTGATATTAGGTTGCATAGTCAAGTATTAAAAACACAGAAAGTTCCAGAATTCAATCAACCCACATATATGTGACCCTGTAAAATATCTGCCCTACAGTACAGTGCATGCCAAGATGTACACATGAGGAATACTGTTTTTTCCAAGGGACCCCTATCTCTTTCAGGACAAATGTTCTGTCAAAGAACAGCTACTTAATGTTTTTCCTTATCCTCCTTCTTGGCATGTGGTTTTAGTCTTATTTACCAGATACTACTAAAAAATCCTGTTCTGAAGGATTACTTCCTTTCTCATTGGCAATTATAAAGTTAGTATCATTACATTATGTCATAGTGTTTCAAAGATATTAATGTGCTTGTTTTCACAGGATATTTATAAGGTAAGGTGGAATCAATATACTATGTGAGTGAACGGGAGAACTGAAACATGGAAAGTTTAAGGTCAAAAGTATTTGTATGGTGATATGGGGCTTCCAACATGAGATAGCTCCTGATTTTCAGGTTAGAGAGTTACTCCACATTCTGGATTCGTTTGGAATCTTCAGATGCAGATATGAATTATCCTCAGCACTTCTATAAAGCAGACCACAACACATCCTGGGCAGGTATCAAGAAAGCATGAGATATGATGAGAGATTACCAGTGATATATTTGGTTTTAAAAATTGCCTACGATATTTTCCTACAGAAACTGTGTGTCACTGGGGGACAGGAGGATGCAGTTCTTTGTGGGAACATTCAGCTATTAACTGTCAGATCAATTCTTCACTATACATGCCTACCTGTCCTTAATTTATGACATGGCTTCCAAGTACTGCAACATAAGAGGTAGGGTCCTTGAGGCAACAGAAGCACTCTGTCACCAGATTATCCTGGATTACTGCCCACTCTATGCACAGAATGAAAAAAATTCTAGGGGAAAAAACAACAGGACCAAAATAGTCTCTTAATGACTACTGATACTTCAGACAATAGTCCAAACCCGTTTCTTGCTAATGCCAAAACAAAAACCCACCAAGCAAATGCAAATGGACAGCCTAAAGCAGACACTTGGCATAGAATACAGCTCTTCCTGAAGAGTCAGTAAATGACTGAAACAGGATCTTGCAAATAAAGGGGTAACCTTAATAACAATCAATGCTATCGTTCCCCACAATGATATATTAGATATAAATAGACAACTACATAGAAAAGGAGTATAGAACAGAAAAGCTTATGTGTGCATGCACGCGCGCACACACACACAGGCAACTAGTAGGGCTTGCATCTCTTTATTGGCTCTTTTTTTGCAGTTGTGTTTGCTGTTTAATTATGTTCTTTTGTCCTCTTTCTTTTCCCTTCCTCTTCTGCCCCTCCAGATGCTTTCTGCCTGAAGCATTTTTAATCTAGCAAGCAAGAGACACTTTGTCAAGTCAAGATAGCAGGAACAGAGAACAGGTGATGAAAACAAACAGAAGAAAATTAATGTACAGAAATAGTACAGTCTAGAAACAGCACATTTAAAACTGTTAGCTCTCTCAGCTTAATCTTTTCTTTGGGAAGATCTTCGCCTATGCTACGGCATATAACCTTTTCTGACCATACCTACTTTAAAAGTCTTGATCCTAGTGTGATTCAAGTTAACTGACTACAGATGGTAAATGCTAATCTAGACATTACAGAAACAAGTAAGAGAAAAACATTTTCCTAAGATGTTTTTGAATTTTCCTTTAAATTATTTCTGTTACTATATTAGAACAAACACTGATTTAATATATGTATTATAATATTAGAACAAACACCGATTCTTTTTCCTTGCATAATTTAATAAGGCTCCCAATTCTCTATACTTTTTCCAAGTTGTGTACAAAATATAGCTTCTTAAGCAACAAAATAACACCTGTGTAATGCCAGAAGTTAGTCCGAATGGACATTTGCAGGATGCTATAATGCAGGACAACGATTTAGATTTGAAGTATACATTCCTAATCTATATAATAAGGTTAATCTACTGTTAGTTTTTTCAGTAAAGAAGTTAAAATTACTTTTTTCCTCTTGTAATAATACTAGGCCTATCATCTTCTCCAACATGAAAGGTATAAACTGGAACTTTAATAAAAATAAAATAAATACATGAATATATGAAAATCAGGCAATACAAGGCTGAGGACACAAAGTTCCAGGACTGGCAACAGTACTGAAGAAGCTGAAAAAAACTCTCATTGACTTCAACAAGCTCTGGATCTGGTCTTTAGCCTACACAATGCAAGTAAGTACATATAAATTATACAATATAATTCCATAGTACAATATCTGTCATAATTATACTTATGCTACCAGTTTGAGTTATTGAACAAATACAGGATCTGATTCTGTACAAAGCCCTCAGGCTCATCTTTCACTGGCAACAGTGAGAATTTTGCCTGAATAAGATACCCAGGCTCCAAATTAATACTGCTAACTCTAATTATATGTCACATCAGTGCTCTTCACGAAGCCTTAGGTAAGTCAGATGTTATGAAATACTAATCTGTAACACAGCACGTTTCTAGATATTATGAGTTTCCTGAAAACCTTGAATATGGAAAGGAAGCACTTAAAAGGCACAGGGCAAATGATAAGTCCACAATGTGTCACAGATTTTGTTTCTTTGCTTCCTAAGCTGTCTGGTTTGAAGGTCATCCTGCGATTTACCAGACAATGGAGATTTCCAGTTTTCAGGTATTTCTTACTGACAATAAACCCATGATGATGCCAGAAAAGGAGGATTCATATAAATTCATATGGTTTTTTATGTTTACCAGAGTCCTTGAATGGAAATCTGACATCACTACTGTCAGTGGTTATTGATGTCAGAAATCAAGGTTATTTTAATACTTAGATATTTTTTTGTTTTCTCTTATAAAAACACATTCTTTAAGTCTGTTTATTAAAGAGCCTGTTTATAAATCCTGCTTTTAATGTGACCACTAATTGCATATATAAAAACATCCGTTTTAAAATTCACTAAAAAGTTGTGATATTTAAATTACCATACATCTCATCTCTCTTTTCTTACCCAACTTACAGAAATGACAACCTCTGAAGCAGTCAACATCTTTGCATTAAGGGAAGGTATATGTGTAATTTTGCGTAGTAGGAAAAAATATCAAGCTTTCTGACACATTCTCTACAAGCGTTTCAAATATAGTAAGTTAAGAAACAAAATCTCAGCCCTTGTCCTGTTGAGTGTTAATAAAATTCCATCTGGTCACTTAGGAGCTGTGCCAACATTACCACACAAAGAGCCTTTGAACGTTCAAGAGTCATTTGACAGTTTTATTTACCTTTTTTTTTTTTTTTTGTCAAATACGCACCTAATAGTGTACAGATGGCTAGGTTCTAACAAGTTTACTTGCATGTAAACTTGAAACTAACCTTGAAAGTAAACTGCTGAGGTTTTTGCTTTGGGCTGTTGCTTGCATTTATGTATTTTTTTCTAACGTTTGGGATTGTTCAATTTACTGCTGCTCCAAGTTCCTTATTAGGCAAATACAAAGTGAAAGTGAAAACCTGGTGCACAGTTGTTCTAAAACTGCAAACATCGTAAGAATCTGCTCAGCCTGCTCAGGGACAACAGAATGGGAGTAGGTACAGGGAGTTGAAGTCACAGTAGACAGCAAGTTAAAGAAAAGTTCAGTGACAAGAATCTTCACAGGGGAAACAAATCTCAAGAACCGCTCTGAGTAATGAGAGAGGTTTCACCAACAGATGGGTACTACGCTCAGTATATATCTTTTAGTGCCAAAATCTATTATAGATGTATTCTCTAGTCACTAAAATATGTGTATTTAATAGAGAAAAATAAATTCCACACTGTAATTTATATTCAAATTTGCCTTGGAAAACCACAACTTGTTTGCCAAAAAACCCCACCCCCAATTAAAAAAAATATTCTGAGCAACCTGATCTAGTTTCAAACTTAGCCCAGCTTGGCACAGGAGGCTGTATTAGCTGGGTGACCTCTGATGTCCCTAACAACTTCATTTTTTATGTGATGCTATAAGCCCATCTGGTAAGGTTGTACACATCATAAATATACAGCACTGAATTGCTTGGCCTGGTCTATAGCCTTCAATGCTAAACAGCTACCAAAATAATCATAGTTAGCCAAATTATCCAGGAGGATTCATATTGCAAGACTGGCAGAGGTAATCTAGGTAATCCACTTCTGCACTATATTGAGTCAAAAGAGACAGGTAAAACGATACTGAATGCTCCACCGACTCTCAGCTAGAGGACCAGCTGTCTGGGATATGAGAAATACACAGTGAGACAAAAATGCTATTTCAGTTATAAGAAGTGGTTTAGTAACATTATCTCCTCATTCCTATCCCTCAACACCTTTTAACTGAATCAAGTATAAAATCTGTAAATTAATGGGATTAATTTATATCTTAAATCTCTATAGGATAATCACTCAGAAGACAGGTAAGGCCCTGATTCTGTCACTACTTATCTGTGAGTAACTTTGTCATTCTTACTGGAGTATTTTTGTAAGTAGCCTTCCACATGTGCATAAACACTTGGAGGTCCTAACATGTAATGAGATACTAAAGATAATACAACTGTAAAAATATCGACTATTTTTATTGTTGTCTTAATTAATTTGTGGGCAATTCAACAAAATGAGGTTTTGGAAGGGATTTGAATAGAAAGATCTTTGCTTTGACATTCTCTTTTAACTCTTGGTTGTGGACTTAATTAAAACTAGCTACTCCAATCTTCAAAGCCATAACATACACGATTAGGACCCAAAGAGCAATCTAATACAGAAAATAAAATAGGGATAAGCAGTGGAAAGGCTATAAAAAACCCTAATAACAGAGCATAATGATGTTTCCACATGTTCTATAATTACACACTTAGTGCTACATTTTTAAAGGTATCTTGGCAGATTAAATGAAGTTGTCATTGAAAATTAACAATTTATGTAAACGGCTTTTTTACTTATGGTCTGAAATCTTAAAGTTTTATCAGTTAATTGCTTTTCTTTGTTTTGTTACTGTCTTTTTGCACGTGATTATGGGATACAAATTGTTGTACCTGCCTGCAAACGCATACCATTCTAGAAGGAAGTCTGGACCTTGAGCATCTTTCTGAATGGTAAGCCCTTTAAAAACTCTTAAAATACAGAGACTTGAATTTCTAGTCCTTTTCCAATCTGAGAAATTTTTTTCTTTGCTGGATCTTCAAGCAGCTAGTTTTAAATTCAAGGTTGATCAGAGCACTCTTAGCAACCCATTTTCTCCTGGTCCAACTATTGACTTGAGTTTCTCCATGGCAGTTGCTACCACGGTGTCCTGTGCTGATATAGCTCCCTTAGCATGTGAGCTCTGTGAGAAACCTCTGATGCCTGACACAGAATGTAACACTAGACACTGAAAGACTGAGGGCTCGCACAATGCACTTCAACAAAACCTGAGCAAGGAGAGTAAATATTTACCCTGATACAATTATAAAGGTCACTTTGTATTCTATTCTTTTACATTTTATATAGAGATATAAATATAAAATAATACATCTGTCACTGGTAAAGCTTAAAAACAAATGAAAAAAGTCATAAATGAAATTAGCTTAGCTGTTCTGAATTAAAAAGACGTAAGACATTCTGTTATGCAACAACATTTATGCAAGTTCCATTTCCTTCTTGACAACAAGATACATATCCTAAACCAGCTGCTCTACTACACTTGTGCCCCCCCAGTTATCTTTTTATGGAAGCATGCAGTTTTCCTCCAATTTTCTATCCCAGCAGAAGGTTGAGAGCTGCAGCCTCTGCATCTTGTCAGACTGGGGGATTTCCCAGTGATGTCCCAAAGGGCACATATTCCTTAGATTTGAAGTCTTAATGGTGGTTTATGCTGTTCTCCAGAGAACTTTCAAAATTTGATTTTAATTTGTTTTTATTTAATTTCCCCCCAAATTACAAAAAAAAAATTACTACTTTTAATTACAAGCTACATGATAATTACAAACTTTGCATGAAAGCTTTCAGCCCTGAATATAATACTTTTTGAATTTGATGAGTGTGTGCAAACAAGTTCATAATGGAAGTGACTTGCCATTTGTGCTATTGTTCGTTTTTCAGCAAAAGTTTGTTAGAAAGAGGTCAGCTGCAAATCTAATACATGATTCTAAACTCCTTTATTTACAAATGTCTTACAATTAAAAATTCATATGGTGGTAAGTACTTGTTTGCCTGTATTCTCCTACTAAAGTTACTCTTGGCAAAACATTTTTGTCCCAAGGAAGGAAGGGAAGGAAGACTATCACATAAGAATGTGCCTTTCCTGCTGAAAACAAAATTGTGTTAAAACCTGTGATTTAAAAATTTCCTTTAACCACAGAAGGGCTGATAGAAGTGTGACAGTCTCCTCATGCCTTGGAGAAAAAGGCTTTTTAATATTCTCTAATGTTAATCGAGGATACAAAGTAAATTAAGTCAATCCTGGAAAGCACTGCTTCTTGGCTGGTGAGATTGTCTGATGCCACTAGTCCTTCAGTTTAGCAGTTTAGCACGAATTACTAAGATGGCCCCAAATCAACAACATGCACTTTTTAGGCAGATTGTGGTGCCCACGTATTGTAAACTGAATACTGGGTTGTCAGTATAATTCGTCTATAAGCTTTTAGGGCCAAAATGTACTCTAGAGTTTGTTTTTAAAGGTATCCTGTACTGCCTTAAACCTGGTGTTACTAAGATTAGTAGACATCTGTGGTTAATTCCTCTAGTGATAAATATTTACCTATTAATGCAGTTATTTGTTCTCACTTAAGAATGCATAGGATGTAGAGCACCAATAAAAACACTGCAGTGATAGGACCAGCTCAGATGCTCTCTAGAGGAGAATGATTCAACTGAGTTTTCCTGTAAGACTGACATAAAACTGCATAATCAGATGGCAAAATTAAAATGGTGCACAAAATGCTTACTATAACCCTATTTTAAAGAAAGATTTCCACAAAACCCACTAGTATTCTGCATGACTGCTGCAGTTATAAATGATCATTAACCTCTGCACAGCATTTAAGAGCTTTATTTAGTAAAAATTATACAACAGTGACAGAGCAGTAAACATAGTACTGATGTTCTGAGGCAGCACATTCCAGTACGTATGCACAGCTGGGTAAATCATAATCCAAATGTTATAGGCCTCAAGTATTAATTCAAAACACTACAATGAACGTTTGAATGAGTGAGAAGATGCAATATGTATCCACTGAAAGTATCGTTTTAGAGAGAGAAAATCTGACAGTGCAAATCAGAGGAAAAAATCGCCAAAACAGAAGGCTACTTTTTAGGTCTTAAATCTCATGACTCTTAATTAAACTATTAATCCCCCATTCTGCAATCAGCTGTGTTTGAATAACATCCCAAAAACAAGTGAAACGCTCCCAAGACATATGTATTTGTAGGAAGCTCAATAAAAAAGGCAACCAAGATTATTTTTTTCCCAAAAAGAAATACATTTTCAAAAGACAAAAGATTTCTGCAAAATGTCACTTGTTACGTTAAATTGCAAGTCATTTGTTTCCCCTAGAAGCAGGATCTGAGTGTGTTGCAAAGTGGAGGAGTGCTTTGCTTTCACTACTTAATAACCACCTCTCAGACTAAGTAAAGAGTCATATTGACAGAAATTGAGAGGAGTCAGGCTCTGTATACAATCTGCAGGTCTCAAGAATGAAGGGCAGAGCTAATAGCAGATGAGGAGGACAAAGAAGTCCTTGGCATGTGTTTCACAAGGGATACAAGGTTCTGTGACAACTGGATACAGTTGCATATGTTATGGGCCCCCAATCAAGAATGTCCACTGTGAAAGGGTTAAATCCCCGGCAATCCTTGACTAAGGCCTTACTGTGATACACAAAAGCTTAACTTGCATCTTTCTTAGCTTCACTTGCATAGTTTTGGTAGAGTTGATAAGAAGATATTTCGAAACATGTACTCTTGCCTGACGAGATTAAATGGGCTTTTAGCTAGCTCGTTAGGCTTCCTGGGTAAGTCACTGATAATGGGAACTCGGGACAATTGTGACCAGATAAGTGCCAAAGAACTAATTTAAATTTACCCCCCCCTTGTAGACATTCTGGAACCAAAGGACTGATGAGCTAATTCAATGACTATATATGGACAAAGGAAGCCCAAAGTTCAACTGATGGACAGCATAAGGACTATGTAAATGAATTTTTAGGAAAGACTGCCCTTCCAAGAAATCTGATGAATATGTATGGTTTTTCTGTATATAAACTGATGTGCTTTGCTAACCCGTTGGAGCACTCATGGTGGAATGATCCCCAGTGCTGCCCAGCGCTGCAATAAAATGCCTGCTTAATAACACTTGGTTGTTATTGAGTTTTATTACATCGGTTTCCTTACCCAGCCGCACCTAGCTTCCCACCTCGGTGAGGAAGTTAGAAAGCAAGGGGGTTTGGAGAACACCGATCTTTGTATCAACTGTACTCTCAAAGACATTTACCCCTCTGATGATCAAGCAGATCTTGACTGACCCTTAAATCACAGGGCAGGAAAAAAAAAAATCAGGTTTATACACAGAGATGACTCTAGGAAGCCTATGTCCCATGGTCCCATTCACCTGTCACCAAATTCTGGATAAATTTAACCTTTTTTCCTTTGAAGTTCCATATGCATTCAGCTTAAGCCCATATCCAGAACTCTCCTAGTCCTCTCAGGCAACTTAATAACCAAATTAATGCATTAGCCTTATCAGGATCTCTGAGGGAGCCACTCTCCTTGGCCCTTCTTCAAATGTGCTCAGTACACACAGGCAACATAGGAATTCTTGGAGAGAGGCACTAATGTCCAACAGAAAGTAGATGGCAAAAATGTGAAAGCGCCTTTTGCACATTAGCCTAAACATGAATATAAACCAAATGCTGTCCGCTACCTGAAAGGATTTAAATACAATTTCCCAGAAACATACTCAAATCAGATTTTTATATTTTTCATGTGAGGACTGAAACACCTTCTACCTCTTCTGTTGAGATATATTTTATATTAAGCAGTCATTGCATAAAACAAATGAACAGTCACAGGAAAAAGCGCTGGAACTAAACACCTCCATCTTTTAAAAAACATGCCTTGACTAATAAATTACAAACACATACCACTACTAGGCCTGGTTTTCTTGTCTGTTTGAGGGCACAGCTTCAATTTCAGGCAGAGAAAAAGCCTGGACTATTCTCTTTGCTGTGTAAACATGTGCCTGTCCCAAGGAAGGTGAAGGTGGTAACCCAGTTGCGCCTCTTCCTCCATTCACATTTGAAAAGGAGGAGGAATGAAGGTTCAGACTTTCATAGAAAAGGTGCAGGCATCCACCTCTAAGAAATAATTCCAGGCCCTGGGCTTAAGGCAGAAATTGTGCTGATCAGAAAATGGGACGCAAATTAATTATGGGTGGTTTCTGGCTGAGCTCAGTAGTTGATCCTACTCTGAACTCTCCAGGCACTGCTTATTTGGAGAGCCAGAACTCCTGGCTCAGGTTTCTGAACGCCACACTGGGAACCAGCACCTAAAATCCAGAGCATACATGTAATGCAGTCTGTCCCTAACCACACATCTACAGAGAAACTTCTACTGCAGTAAGTATCTACAACTATCTGAAAGGAGGTTGTAGCGAGGTGGGTGTCAGTCTCTTCTCCCAAGTAACAGGCAATAGGACGAGAGGAAATGGCCTCAAGTTGCTCCAGGGGAGGTTTAGATTGGATATTAGGAAAAATTTCTTCACTGAAAGGGTTATCAAGCATTGGAACAGGCTGCCCAGGGAAGTGGTGGAGTTGCTGTCCCTGGAGGTATTTAAAAGATGGGTAGATGTGGTGCTTAGGGACATGGTTTAGTGGTGGTGTTGGCAGTGTTATGTCGATGGTTGCACTCGCTGATCTTAAAGGTCCCTTACAACCTAGCCGATTCTGATTCTATTTCAGGATATTCATGTTATTTATTTTATGACACTTTCAATCATTGTCTCAGAGAATTGTATCACCGTTAACTGCACTTGTGCTGTTACACTGGTCTATAATGTCAGTAAACTACCCAACGTACACAGACACAGGATTGAGCCACTGATCGACTGCCAGCCCTTTTGCCATTAGGGCTGAAAGATGCAGTGACACTTCAGAAGGCAGAGACACAGGGAACAGAAGTCAAAACCCAGCATGACTTTCTGAGAGGTGATTGCCTGACCAACTCCTGCATGTAATAAGGATGCCGCAGCCTTTAGCATAACTGAGTACACTGAGGAGTTATTTATGGACTGCCTGACAGTCAAGAGACGCTAAGAATCTTTGCAACAGTCTGTCAATAGTCTGAAAAACTCCAACAATGTGCTCTAGCTCATCCTCCACTAGGCATCTTGCACCAACATTAAGGAACAGCACAGTCCTCTCTATATCATATATTTATAGTGTTCGCGCCAAGGAAATTCCTCTTGGTCAGCATGTATAACTCCCACAGATGCCAGCCACAACGGGACGACTCTTGAGGAAAGAATCTCTCCTATTAAGTTTTCCAATGATGTTTTTTCTGAAATTTTATTTTCTTAATTATAATTTGTCCTTTGAAAGTGGAAGGAAGAGGAACTGCAAAAAAGAATAGTTCAGAAGTTGTCACACATTACAGGGGGAAAGCTTAGAGGCACATTTCATGGAGTAAATGTGTGGATTACGCACAAGCCAAAAGCTGCTGTCAATTTTAACTACTGTTGATATGCTGAGGTTTTAATGAAATGAGGAAAATACCAGGATGCTTCTATATCAGAAGGCATAGATCAGTGCAGCTTTGTTGCTGGTCATATTCCATTTACTTCCAGAAGCTGCATGTAAGAATAAAAATTTTAAAAAGCATTATCAGGTTTAATATCCTTCCTCTCCATTTTATTAACACACAAAAGCCTCATATGGAATGTTATTGAGGTAATATTAATTAATGCAGTCAGTAATTGATCCTTAAAGCAGTATTTATCAGGAAAATTGCTAATGTTTCAGCTATAAGCACAAGATAAAAAGCAGTCCTTCTCCTTCCTCATGTCCCATTGAAATAGGCAGCTAGGCACAACGAGTAGTAGTTTGGTAACTGTTGGTAATTTCAAATCCAGCAGATGACATGCATAGCTCCTTCTGTATCTCACCTAGATGTCAGACCTTCTCAGACTAAGCCCTCCCCTATTGTGTCAGCACTTTCCATGTGTAATCAAAGTTGGACTCCTCTAAGGAAAACATTACAGGAAGGCCCAGAGGGAGAGAACTAACAAACTCTACTAGCACTGAAGAACCTAAAATATCCCAGGAAATGCATGTCTGTGCATTGCCACCCTTTTACACTGAAGTTTGTCTTCCCTGTGAGTAGGATCTACTGTGATAATCCCTTGAAAAACAGTGCAGTTATGTCCCACTAGAGAAGTATTAAATGCCTCTGTCAAAAGAAATTATTCTCTGATCTGCAGATTTTGAGTATGCATTTTGCGTTTGAAACCTGTGTAGCCTGAAGGTAGATATGCATTTGTAATCTTCCGCAAATGACACTAAATTTGGGGGAACAGCTGGCATACCAAATAGTAATCCAGAGGCACCTTTCAGAAACTTAGGGACTGGATCAACAGAAGTCTCATGAAGTTCAACAAGGATAACCACCAAGTTCTGCAGCTAAGGCAGAATAACCCCAAGCATCAATGCAGGCTGGGAACAAACTCTTGAAAAGACCCGGGGGTTACAGTGGATGCCAAGTAAAGCATGAGGCAGCAGCGTGCTCTCAAGGTAAATAAAGCAAACTGTATATTGGTTATATTAGGAGTGTGGCCAGCAGATCAAGCCTCTGCTTGATGCCTGGCAAGGATCTGTGTATCCCAAAATTCTTTGTCTGGTTCTGGGTGCCCCAGATCAAGAAGGATACTGAAAAATGGGAGTCTAGGACAGGGCTACCAAGATGGGTATGTGCCCACAACACGTGACATGTAAGGGGAGCTTGGGGGCTTCTGGCAAAGAGGAGGCTAAGGGGGACCTGCAGCTACCTGAAGGGACACTACAAAGACTACAGAGGCTTCAAGCACTAGCTAGTAATAGTTGGTCTGGTTCTAGTGCTGGCAACAGTCCTGCTTCAAAATCCTTCCAAATGACAATTCTGTATTTCTTCTATGATTCCATGAATCTTTTCAAATTTCAGCTCAAAACACCTTCACTGCTTCTACCACAGGGCTTATTACAGTGCCTCCAAGTAGGACATGGTTCTTACAGGTACATCTAAGTCCTCCTGTGTGACAGAAATATAACCGCTTGGTCTTACTAAAAATTAGCAGAGCACAGATTGGAAAAATCCTGGTCTGCCTATTCCTGCTATCTAACTCTTATGTAACAAATCTTTTCCTTTTCTTTCCAAACAGGTAAGTACCCTTTTGCTCTAAAAAACATGTAGCAGTTTGGGGCTCAAGAAGAAAAATCCTCAAATGCAAGTAAGAGAGGACTCCTTTGTACGTATAAAATTATTTCCTTTCTCTTGCTAACGTACTGCTAATTTTTATTGTGAGATTCTTGTCTTGCATTTACTCAACAGTGTAAGTATTTTTGGAACTGCCCGAATTCCCACCTATAAGACAGACTGTGATTGTAAAGTATCATGGAGGGTAAGTCTTCCTATTGGGAAAAAGCAACTTGTTGAGTATGATGTAAAATCATCTTGATTTGGTAAGTCCTTTATATTATTCCAGAAGGATATGAGCACAACTTCAAAGAACAGAGAAGGCAGACTCCCTTTCACTGTGGTCTTCAGTTGTAAAGGCAAACAAAAAAAGCTTGAAAGAGGCTTGCTTTCTGTAGCAATATTCTAATACTGAGGAAATATTATTAATTATTTCTATCTCCGAAAAGAAAAAAAGCATTAGAAATGTGAATTGTGGTTTAAAAAAACAATCTCAAAATTTGTGAGATGACAGTGTACATGACACAAATGGAACCTAAGTACCACAGAGGTCATTTTGTGAACTGTTTTCTAGTAGAACTACAAAAGTGTATTAATTCTCCACTTTCCTCTTAAAACAAGTGGTTAGGAACTTCGCAGCCTATTAATTGCTAGGAGATGATATGCATATAATGAAGTAATTATCACAATACCCAGAAACTTTAAATTTTGCGGTGAATACAGAGTTGTGGTCTGAACACAGGCCTTTGAAAATGCTGGATTTAATTCTAGCTGTCATTATGACACCTTTAGCACCTTGATATCTCTTTTAATGATGCAGTGTCACACTAGAAAACCACACTTAAGGAGCAAATGTTTTCACATATATCAAACCAGTATCTCTTTTGCAAAGTGTGCCTTTCATTTGTTAGGCTACTTGTTTACTTTCATGTTTCAGAGTTCAAGGTAAAAATCTAGTTTTCACTTACTTTCTATTTTCCTATCTGGGTCAATAGCAGCCTTCTGCAGTACATTAACTTTAAAACCTGCATAAGAATGGCAGTAGAGGGGAAGACACCTTTTTACAATCTACTATCTTGGTCTTGTTTTCACTTTTTTAAAGAAGCAGATTGAGGGAGGAGAGTTCAATTTCAGTCTGGTTTTATTTCCCCGCTTCACTTTTCATGTAGTTAAACATAACATTATCTTCAATCTCTCACTTAAAAGGCTATATGGATGAATTAATGTTTATAGATCCCTCTGAAGAGGATCTTTTTTTAACGTTAGAACTCAGAGGTCTTATCTTTTCAGTAACTTTCTGTTTGTCACCCATGGCCAGCACATCTACCTTTTCTCTCTAATGCAGGAGAAGTCAGATTTCCTCATTTGTGTCTGACATCACGATACACTGAACTGACTAGTCTTTTGAGAATACAACTCCTAATTCCCTTGTGCCACAAATTCTCCACTGTACCAAACATCTGCAGCTTTTTCTGGCTTCCACAGCTGTGAGTCACTGCAGCCTAAAAACTCTATGCAGATTTTAAAACCATTAACTCTACTAAACCATGATGAGTATTTAAAAATGAGACTTCTTCAAGTCATCTCAAACATGAAGGCACCATGGGCAACATTTTATTACCCATCACTTTATTACCCATTATCCTATGGTCATTTATGTCCAGGCAGAATATAAAAGCTACAATTTGGGCCCAATTACCATCTTAAATCAAATTTGCAGTCACTTTATACATAATACAGGGCAATGGGGAACTGGGGCCATAATCTGACAACGCAGAGGCTTCAGCAGCAAAGGTGATTTCATCAGATTACCTCTTCTAAATGCTCTGCAACCAGCTCACTTAAAGCACTGCAATACAGCATCATTTAAACCTACAACACACACTTAAACCTGTCATTTGAGAGTTTGCTGCATTCAATTTGAAGAAGTCATGTCTCAGCACTGAATAAGAAGTTTTACTTTCATTAAATTAATGCCTCTCTATAAGCTCTGTGTTGAGCATGCAGATCTTTCATGTCAAAGCATCCAGACTTTCTTGTCTGATGGTTTTATGTTACCCTTAGATTTCATTAGATGAAGCAGCAGAAACCCCTAGAATGAAAAAAATCAAATTATATGCTGAATTCTGGGGACAAATTAGTTCCATAAATACACAGCAGAACAGTATGCTCATGTAACCAAGCAGAATTTGGCTTCTAAACTTGCACTGACCCTCTGAAGGTGTTAGAAAATAACACCAAAGTACAACACATCCTATGTGATCAAAGTCTAAGGAGTACAGAATCTTTTACTGCTATATAAACACAATAACCATAGTGACCATCAAAAATCTATTCTGATTGTTCTTTGAGAGGCCAACAATTAGTGTTAAAACAAAAACTGTTAAAACAAAAATATTTTAACTCCAAATTGTGACCAAAATCAGAAGAGGCCTGTTTTGTTACAACAGCCGCTTTTGCAAGAAGTACATGAGTCTGGGGAGAAGAAAGAAGAAAAAAAATCAGGAGCTTGCAAGAATTCCTCAATTTTCTAGTTGATATCTAATCCTTGATCTCAGAGTTACATCTCTGCCCAAACAGAATTTAATCTTAATCTGCAAGCAGGCTCCTCAGCATGTTTCTGATTGTAAGAAATAAATTCCTGGTAATGGAAAAAAAAAATTAATAGGCTCGTCTATTTATTTTTCAAGACATAAAAAGGGTCAAACGGAAAAGCCTGCATTTCAAAAAACCTGCCGAAGATTAAGTCATTTTGTAAAATGTGCTTTCAAAAAATCAAGCAAGTTCTTTATGTACAGCCAAAAATGCTGTTTTGTTGATGACCATCCCTGATTTTAGAAAAGAAAGAAGTTTAGTTTAAATAGTTCCTAAGTATGCTGGCTTCCAAGTAACACCTTGCTGTCGTAATCACTGAAGTACAGAAAACTGTTCAGAATTGGAAGAGCTAAGTACGCTAAAAACAATCCAGTAGTCCACATCTGTTGCTTTTTATCAGAAAGCCTATTTAATATCAATTTAAAGAAAAAAAAGAAAAAGTAAACCAGGCCATCCCTTGCTAAGCTGAAGTGCTGTATTGTCTAGGGCGTTTCTCTCTCTAGCCATCAGTTTTGAACTGGGTACATGCACTGAACTCAAATTTTATGTTCACAATAGAACTCTTCCAGTCTCTTCCAGACACTGTATAAGTCTTAAATTCTACGTTGTTCTCAACAGCCAAAAAAAGAACTGTGATGCCTTCACCCTCCTCATAAAGGGAGAAGTTATGGCCTTCATAAAGACAAACAAGCACTTCAGATCATTTCTGGGATGAAGATGCATTCTGAAGAAGTGTATTGAATTGCTTTTTGTTTCTCTCCACCATTCTTGCCTTCAGAGCATTAAGTGTCCACGCTGTAATATATGTCATTAGAAACATAGTGTGTAGCAGTCTCGCAAAGAGGGATTCCTAACATTTTCTCGGAATATCAGAAAGCATCGAAAGCTATCATCTAATGGCTACAAAGTGAGTTTCTGAAACAGACTTCTGAAAACATAATTTTTCTTTTTTCCCCTATGCTGCTACAAGATAGAACAAAGATCACTGTATGTATATTAATAGCTTATGACATGGTGCTTACTATTCCTTCTACAAGACGATATTCTAATGTGATGATCTCCATGTTAAATTGGCTTCTTCTTTGATATAACAAATTATGTAAACTATATAATTCCACCAACTTTTAAGAAAAATCAAGTTCTCAAGTTCACCAAATCATTTTCTTTATCATAGGGTATGGCTCTTTCTTCATTTGGCAAGTTCCTTCAGGTGCTACATGTTAGTATACCATCATACCTATGAATAAAAGACATTTTAACAGTGCTTCTGATGGACAAAATCGGTCCAATGTTTGCCATTTTTCCCCCAACTGTATAAACTGGAGAGCAAATATTACTACGTCTTGAAACAATGCAGTGATGCATGCCATTTTACATGGTTTCACCAAAACAGAACAGTTTAAGCTCTACTACAGTTGAGTCAGAAAAGCAGAATCCCAGTGACTTCAGTAGTACTCAGTGTGGGCTTTGTGTGGGTACAAGAATGCTGTATAAATAGCATTTACATGAATAGGGCCCAATTCTGTATGATTTCTTTCTTATGAGATACATTCTTTCATATATTCTCACTTATTGTACAAGTACATTAGGCAAAACTGAAGCATGATTTTAAACTGGTTGTAAATAACTGATATTTAACTGGAGAAGAAAAAATATCACTTCAGCTCTTGAAATCAGAAAGTGGAACACCAGTTTTTCAGTTCTTTCCCTAACAAAGATAGTGGAAAGGGTGGATGATGGAAGAAGCTGTTAGATATTTAATTAATAAAGACAGAACCAGAGGAGCAGAGAGTGGGAGACGGGAGGAAAGACGGAAAAGAACAGGTAACTGGAGGAGGTAGAGAGGAGGAAGACATTATAGAAAACTGGGCAATGAAATAAAGAAGCCTGAAGGAATAGGATGGCTGTGAAAGAAAGTGTGAAGAGTAAGAAAGGCTTCTTAGGTAAAACAGAAAAGACTTGAAGAAAATAAGTGCACTGTAACATCAGATACAGAAGTGTGGTTTTTGCCTGGAAAATGCACATTGTATTTTGGGCACTGCTGCACATAAATGTATTGATTAGTATCTTTGATTGGACTGAAGCACTATCTTGCTGTAAATGGGTGATGGAATTTTTATTGTGAAGGTTTAAAAAAAACAAACCTGAACCTGCTTGGTTTCTGTCACCAATCCCTCACATACATGGTCCACCTCTTTTCCTCCATCGCCAACATTTCCCTACTTTTCACCTAATTCCATATGGCAGGAGCCAGCACGTCTGTACAGTCTCCCCGAGCTTTGTGGAGAACTAGGTAAGAAAGCAGACTGCCCAACAAGTTTTGCAAGATGAGAACAAATATATTTGTATAAAGCCTATTAATGGATTTCTAAATTCATTTAATCATACCAGACATTTTTACAATGAATGTGTTCACAGACCAGCATTCTGTTGTGGTTGGCCTTTTTGTTCCCCTCCTAGAGAACACCATCCTGATCCTAAAGTCAGTTCAACACATAAGCACAGGAGAGGAAGGAGGAAAAGAGGAAGGAGGAAAAATAATGGCTACTAGTTATTTTAGGGGAGAGGGAAAAAAAGAAAGACAGGAAGTGTGGAAATACCTCATAACAGTTCATTGCTGCTGCTGCTCCTCTTGATGGTCATGTTCACTCACCGCATTTCCTCTTAAATTGCTCACTGAAGTTCAGGAGGGGTGTCTTAGATATTTGTACAACAGGGTCCTAGCATGACCAGCAATCCAGTGATTTCCCGTGTGCAGATTGTAAGATTGCTGAAGGAAGTGGTCAGAAATATGAAGATGCTATTACCAAGTACACTGGACTCAGAAGACTGACTTCAGTCAGTTCTTCCAGAGGCCCAGGAGGGGTAAGTTAAACACTCTGTGGACAGGGAAGATTTAGATAAGAAAGATGTGTACAATACTGCTTTGGTTTTAAAACCCTTTTCTCTTCCCATGCTTTGTTCCTGCTGTCAAGATAAAACAGCATTTTGATTTAAGGAAATTGTTCCAAAGCCTTCATGTAGCACAAGTAGCTATTTGGCAGTACTGAACTCAAGTTATGCCTGCAGGGTACTGGGTGCTGTCAACTGCAAGTGCAATGGGATTTCTCCATAGAGAAGGGTTACGGGAATGAACTTAGGAAGGCCACAGAAGGGAACAGGTGTGCTACTGGCCCTATAAATAGTGACATGTACTTGTAAGATTGCATTTAAGGCTAGAAATGTTAAAATAGTCCCATTAATTTCAGTCACTGGATTGTCACGTCCAACATCACAGACAGGAAGTATTTCTAAATACGCTCCCAAGAGGAGTTCCCAGCTGCCAGAGAGCAGGCCACCCTTCAGCAACATGCAGACCTCCTCAGCCAACCACTCCGCTCACCCTGGCAACCATAAAGGCTTGCAGGTGGTCACATTTTATGGGGTTTGATATTTATGTTAAATAGCTAGGCTAGCAGAATTTTCAGCTTCCATACACAAAATATTGCCAGAAAATTAATCCATATGGTACAATGCGATTTTAGTTTTCGGTATGGGTATAATTAAGGGCAAAAGGGGTAGAACGGAGTTTGTAAAGTGACAGAGTTCTCTTCCAACTGTAGACCTCTACTGTATGGAAGACAGGATGAGAGGAGGATGAGTATTCTGTTATAAGGGGGGCCAGGGGGGGGAGGTGTTGGACTGGTGTATTCTAGAGGTAAAGACATTTACTGAAAGGTGAAGAATGCGTTAAGGATTTTCAACTGCAGTTTTTGTGCTCTGATGCTCCCATATTAGTATATCAGGAAGGCCATAAAAATGCACAGGTAGCTGACAGTGGATATGCAAACTCAAACTACCAGGAGATGTTGAGCTGTCACCTCTCCAAGTCTCCCAAACACAGGCCTGTTCCCCATAGGCTCATTGGCAACCCTCACAAATTTCTCCAAGGTTTCGTTCAATCCTCATCACGTCATCCATCCTATACTGCTTAGCTGCTCTCCTCCATGAATTTCAGTCTTCTCACTCAGTCTCCATCTCTCTGTCCAGTCTTACTCCCAAATGCATTTGCAGAGCACAGGCAGGAAGCCTAAAAGAAAGGCTGCTATTCACCATGTGAATTTAAGCACCTGCTTAACTGGATTTAATCAGATACTGAAATGACTTGTCAAATCTGATTCAACTGATAGGAAGGGTCAACAAAAAATTAAAATTATATACAAATTTTGCATGTTTCTTTAAAATTATTGTGTCCGTCAGGCTGGCAAGTATCAGTGGATGGAACCAACTGATGAATTTAAACAACACATTAACTTTCATGAATCTCCCTGAGCTATCACTAACACAATGAATAGCTCAGTGTTTTAACAAAAGCTCGGAATTGACTTATGCCTCAGATGCTCCTACAACACATGACTAGGAAGCAGTACGCTTGCAAGAGCTGTGAAATATGAGGAAAATGGGACCTAATATCGAAATGGATCACTTAAAATATTTCCTTTGCAAAAGTGTGATTTTTTTTTTATTTTCCCTGATTTTTAAATGTGTAAATGTGATTTTTATAAGAGGTTTGTGTCTAACGTAGAAATGGGAAGCATGAAATGAAAGCACTTCATTTATTTTAAACTGCAAATTTTAACACAACTTTGTACAGGCATCTACATTGTCTCAATTTATGCATATTTTGAATTGCAACTACTTCAGTCACACACACACACATTTATTCCCTGATACTTCTTATCGCAATTTGTGAAGAAGATGTATCTAAGAGTGCTTCAAGTCAGAGATATTTCTAAGACGCATGCCTTGCCAGCACACACTTGTACTTGTACAGTTAAGGTATGCTGTATTTATTTGCAGGTCCCAAAGCATCCTGCACTGATGCTACATAACAAAGCTCCTAGGAATCAAAACGCATCTGAATATTGAAATATCTTCAAAAGATCAGTCCAAAGGCTTCTGTTTCTCTCTGCCTGCTGCAGTGGGACAAGGGTCAGTGCTACCAGTCATCCTTTGCTGAACAAGCTCTACCACAAGCAGACAGCACTGGGCACAGTGTGCACCAAGGGTATCTTGGTAAGTCAATTGCTGAGGAACGGGCACTCCTTTTGCACACAATACCAGTAAGCTCAACATAACTCCTGCTGAATTCTGTATGGAAAACACTAAGCTTGCTAAAAAAAAAAAAAAAGCTAAGATGAAACTTCAAGACTTGTGCATGAGAAAAAACAATTATTTTTGTGCCTTGTAAGTTAACAAATTTTGTTCTTACGCATTCCACACACACAACCAATTTTGTCACTGTCTTCTATCGTGCAATATCTGATTGCTTAAAAAAAGTGATTTACAATGTGTGCAGTTAAAAAAAAGCATTTGACTTCTGTCATCTTTTTATAACATTTTCAATTATACAATAATATTCTTTCTTCATTTTTCCACTGGGCAAAGCGTACTTGATACATAAGGTACAAAACCTTCATCCACACAACTCAAGTCAGAGACAGAAACACTGGCATAGCAGAAAAGCACGTCTGTCCTCTATCTGGAGCTAAATGAACAGCAGTTATCTGGTTTATAGATTTGACAAATTCTTCTGGATATCTGCCAACTTTGTGATCTACTTGAACTACAGCTTAAGAACAGTATGAGATCACCAGGGTTTCTGCACAACTTCAAAGCTCCCTAAACTAGAACTGCACAACTCACAGGCTGAACAAACGTCTCCAGGCTCTCTGCACAGCTTTGAGGCTCCTTGAACTGCAGCCATTTGTTTCAGAGTTTACAAATTCTACTAGGCATATCTGGAGTACACATAAATTCTAATACATATCAGCTATTTTTTTTGCACTAAAAGGAACGTCAACATTCAGAAGTCCATGGCTTTTAACCATCATTTTACTCCACCAAAACAAATTTTGTTTGTTGCCATTACACTAAAATTTGTAACTAGAAACAATTAAACAATTTTTTAGACCATAGTTAACAAAAAGAAGCCCTGAGAAAAAAAAAAGCTAAGATGAAACTTCAAGTATAAAATCCCTTACTAGGAAAAGCTCCTTGTCTAATTAAAATTCAAATTGTCATTAAAAAATTTTTTTCATTAGCTGGAGAACACACATCAACATTTTAAGACTCCTAATTTCCAGAAGCTTAGAGGTAGTTCATAATCTATTTTAATCTGGAAACAAGTTAGAATCTTAAATGTAATGCCTCCAACAGTACCGAGACAGCAGGGATGCTCGTTGTCTTGAACACACAGCATGTGAACAGACCCAGGTGGACTAGTCAACAGCGTGAAGTGGATTTTCTCTTACATAAGTAACTGGGTCACTGTTTAATGTCCCTTTGTCATCCAAAAACATGAAGTGCATCCTTCAACAGAGTTAAGAAGGGTTAACAATCAACCAACCTCCTTGTCAGATGTCATAGATGAATCTCCATAGCCTTCTCTCCTGTCAAACAGTGATTACATTGTTTTCCCGTTTATTGAGCAAATGCTAGTTTATGTTAATCTCTCTTTTTTTTTTTTTTTAAGTATTTATAAATAATTAAATTCTCAGAACTTCCAGAAATAAATCAGCTTTACTCGAGGAAGATGGAAAATTATAATGAGTCTTCTCAAGGACTGTCAGCAGCAGCCAAATGGTACTACAAAAAAAGAGAATAAAAATGATCTGGTTTTATTTAAATTTATATNGGGGTGGGTGAGGCGGAGTGTGCAGACTAGAGCTCCTAATTTCTTTCTCCTGTTTCTGTCCTCTGTTGTTCCATTCGTCCATCCCTGTCTTTCCTCTGCTTCTAGTATTTCTCTCCCTCCATGCATCTCCCTTAAGGGATTTTTGTTCCCTTCTATTCTTGTCTCTTGTCTTGGTAGCTTTCTCATTTCTATTATTACCGCTTTGTTTCCTTCAGGTTTCAGCTGTTCTTTTGCCCTTTCTCTTTCCACTTTTATTTTGATGCTACAGAAAGCCAGATGTTCCTCACAGACTTCTGAAACTACCTCTGAATATTCTGTTCTCAGGAAACACATTTGTGAATGAAGCCTTTAACCTAAAGCTAAAGACAAAATTGGTCGGTTTCAGTCTCACATAATAACAAAAGATCACAAATACTGGCCTGAACACAGGAACAGTTATTCATTAAGGAAGGTCAGTCAGAACTAATCTAACCTCTGTGGCTGCTTCAGAAGCACACTTCGAGGAACATTACTGAAGGAAAAGAGATGCAGTCTAAAAGCAGATTCCTCCGTGTTTGTGTTTTAAATACAAGACTTTTGCCAAAATCAGTCTCATTTTTAGGAAATCCTAATACGACATTTTATACTGGCTTAAATTGGTGTATTCTGGATGGATATAACTAATATGCTGGTATTGTTAGAAGTCTCATTGTTTTAGCAAAAACTTTAAAAGAATTTAAAATCATCTTTTTGTGCAATTGATATATCTCTTTTCCAAGCAGTTTATTAGGCTGACTTACATCTCTTCTGAGAAAACCAGCAGAAGAGCTCTCAAGATGGAAGCCTTCTTTTCATTAGCTTTCATTCCTCTCATGTCTGAGGGTCCCAATTGCATTTTTTTAATAAAAAGCCGGCAGGTTTATCCCTATCTTCCCAAAAGCAATACTGTACACAGCCATGCCTAAGCTGCACACCCTCCTGCCTCCTTTATTTTGTGAGCCAATGTCCTGAAGACAGACAGCGGCTTGTTACACCCTGATTTGTGGTTCAGTTTGGATTTGGTGTTTAGAACCACCCGCCTGATGCCAAAACTTGATACATAGTTGCACGTGGTAATTCTTCAGGAAAACTGGGAGAGAAAATTGAGTATATTGGGAGGAGCAGGCAATATAAATCTATGTTCCGACAACAGTGTAGCTAAACGGACAGTGCTTAAATCCATCTATGTTATAGCCTGTGTACTTACCTATTTTGTCATTGTGCTATTACTGCTAGGTGTTGTAAAAAGAGTCTATGAAACTCCTTGGCCTCATTGTGCAACTAGCAGGTTGCTCTTGCAGTTTGTTGCCCAACTAAGCACCTAAGTACATATCAAGCTTCATCAGTGCAGTGTCCTGGTTTGAGGTAAAACGGAACCAATTTTGTTCAGTAACTTTACTTGTTAGCTAGGCCTCTTCTAACTGCTGAAATTAACAGCACATTGTGCAGAAAATTGTTCGCTCTCAGAGTGATAACACCCATGTTTACAGTTGACGCCAAGGAACAGTATGCAGAAAGGCTCCTGCTTATACTTATTGCTGTAACACCCAAGGCCAGCCAAATTTGGTATTTGTCCCGTTGGAGGGTCAGAAGCAGAAAAGCGTAGAGGGGTCACCCCTGTGGGGAGGAGTGGACAGGACAGGTGACCCAAAACTGACCAACAGGGTATTCCATCCCATCTGCCTCATGCTCAGTACAAAAGCTGAGGGATCAAAGGGTCAGTCCTCTTTCTTCAATGGCCAGCATCTGAGGAGGACTCTGTCTCTGCATCTGCCTTTGATCCCAATCCGAAATCCAGATCCAGAATCCAGTTCCCGTCCATCACTGAGTCCAGTCTGGGACCTCCCCAGTCCCAGCTGGTGATGCAACTGTCATCCTGGGAGCTTGATATGGTTTTGTATGTATTTCATTAATAAAATATTAATAATAAAATAAAAACAAAGAAAATAAAGTAGTTTAGTTCCTTCTAAACTCTCAAGGTTTGGGGTTTCCTCCCCCGCCTCCCTTTGAAGCAGAGCAGGAGAGAGCATCTGTCATTCCGCCTGATTGGGCCAGTCCGGTCCAAACCACGATACAGAGGCTGCCTTCCATTTCCTGCTAACAAAACCAGTACTCTCAAAACGGAAGAATATTTTTATGAGCTTTCACTATTAGAGATCGTAACACCAACACTTCAAACAAACTGATACGTGCCATAAAAAACAAATTGTGATCTGTATTTGTACTCTGCATACTAACTCTGATACGCAGTGTTTCTCCATCTTTTGGGGTCAATGGATTACTGTTGAGTGGTCAACATGTTACCAAGTTCCTGATTTTTCTTTTATTAATTTACGTCTGTGGAATAACTGCAGTCTGCTTACAAAAACCACCACAGGCCACTGCTCTAAAAGAGAAAGCTTTTCTTGGATACGGTGCATTTGCACAAGGATACAAGTTGTGTTTTTCAAGGTTAGAAACAAGAAAGCTGACTGGGGAAAGGGGCCATTCACTATGAAACTGAAGCATTACATTAGCAACTGAAAAGTAAAAATCTGTAATTCTTCTTATAAAAACAGAAGTAAAGTACTGGTGGTGGACATGTCATCTCAAGTATTCAAAGTGCCCTACTGCCAGGAGTACTTAAGGCAACTTGCCTCTTGAAGTCAAAAGCTGAATATTGTTTAAACTGTACTCAGACACAACTTTAAAAACTACAAATGCAAGCAACAAAAATTATAATTTTGGAAAGAACTGATATTAATGAGAAGAAATCACTGTCCTTTAGGAAGAAACAACTGCCATGAGAACGTGTCCAGAGGACCACACACTTGGAACCAGAGTGGCAGCAGAGATATTTCTATAAGTAAAGACAATGCAGATCCATATATACATAGTAAGCCTTTTTAAGAACAGAAATTTGAGTTAGAATATACCTGCTTGCGTTTCCATTTTGTATCATTAGTATACAAACCAGGTAATACTGTACCAACCTTCGAAAATACAGAATAGATCATACGTTAAACATAAGACATTACTGCAGTCTCTGCCACAAACACTTGTTTGTTGAGCACGATTTATAGAATTATATACAAGCTACAGGAAGAACAAATTGATCCCTGATTTAATTCTAAGGATTTTGGGCTTTTATGCAATGCGTTACCAAAAAGAATACTATAAGCTGAATGAGGGAAGCTAGTGCACTGATTGTATGAGCTTAAACATAGATATTAAACATGGAAAGTCATTATTGGCTGCTAGCCAAGGAGAAACTGATTTCAGTGTTTGGCACTCCTAGGAGCAACAAGATCTGCTACAGAGGCTACTTAGAGTTTGCCTTGATTTTAAAGACAGTGGAATGAGGTCCTGGTATGTGAAGAAATACAGGGGGGTGGGGGGGAGGAAGGTTACTCTGTATTTTCACAAGCAATCTCTCTGGGCAATTATGGATAGGTGCTGATAGATTCTACAGGAAAATTATTTCAGTCTTCCTGACAATAATTATAACTACTCTTACTTATGCAGCAAGCTGTAGCAGATTATCAAACTGTTTACAAACTTGCCTGCAACTGAAGCGTAGCCTCATCTAAAAAGCAGTGCTGGGCTCATTCTGCACCAGCTTTTCTGAACAGCTTTTAGCTGATACCCTGAAGTTTTTATTTTTGGAAGCCAAAACAGAGTTAGCTACAACTAGACTTTGACCAGAACGATGAGATTAATAGTCCTACTTTGTGAATGGAGACAGGAAACATATGCAAACTAAACGCTGGTGTCTTGTCTTTCCCACCCACATGGAAAGGAAGACTTTCACTTCATCGTTATAGTTTTACCTAATTCTGATAAAATCTGATAGTTATGCCTCGTGCCTGACCCTGGCAGCTTCTAATTTGAACCATTCTCCAAAGGTTCTCCATTGCTTTAAAGGGGTTAAATAAGTATTTAGCCTCCTTTCACAATCAGAAAAACTGCAACTGCTTCTTGCTGTGGAAACTTCTAGTTAAAAGTGAAAGATGTGTGTGATCTGTAAAGAAACTACTGATTTACCTAAGGCCACAGGAAGTGCTGATGTCAAACCCCTGAGCTGAATTCAGGAACTGCCACCTCCTTACCCTGGTTGCAAAGCACAGCTCCTTGCCCTCCGGATCTGCAACCTAGATCCCACCATTGCATCTGGCAGGCTGGCTGGGTCTTTGGCAGCTCAAGGGTGGCAATCCTCACCCACCTCTGGGATCTATATTACAGACAGATTTCTGGGAAATCTGTTTTATGGTGGCTGTTTAATACCGGGAGAGCTGTAGTTTGTGCAAGAGGAAGATGCAAGAGAAATTCATCGAGCACTTCATAAAGAAAAAAATCAAATACTGTACTTCCTAGATTCACATGGCATATGTTGGAAGCTCCATGCAAGTGGAAATCAGTGTGAAACTACTTAATTTACAATATTAAGATAAAAAAGGCAGAGATAATATGGCTGCATTTGTAGGCATGAGTAATGCTCTTTCTAAAAGCCGGAGAAATACGAGGATCCTTGTGTCTTCCACAATGAACAGAGATTATAAAATAATCTCCTAAACGTATTACCCCAACTGTCACCATTATGCAAACAGTAACTGGGAAAGCGCCCTGGGGGTGCCTTATATAACTCCTTGCTCTGAACCCCCCTTCGCACTCGGGGAATTTATATTTCCTCTAACCTGCTTCAATTCAGACCGAGGACCGCGAGTGCCGTGCGCGGAGCACCACAGGGCTGACCAGCCAGGCGCCGGGCTGGGGCAGAGCCGGCAGGCGGGGCCGGCCGGCAGCGGCGCAGGAGCCGCGGAAACTTTGCGCCGCAAGGGCCGGGCAGTGACCACGGCAACGCCGGGAGGGCTCGGCGGAGCCCCGCTGCCGCCCCGACCCTCCTCCCGGGCTAAGGCACAGAGGGGAGAAAGGCGGCCGATAAGGAAGTTGCACCAGTCGCCTGCCCCCGCCCGTCAGAGACGAGCGGGCGGCGGCCTCCAGGGGCAGAGGGGCGGCGGCAGGGGGCTGCACAGCGCGGAGCTGGGGCGACTTACCCATGGTGCCGCCGCGGCCTCCTCCTCCTCCTCCTCACCCTCCTGCTGCTGCTGCTGCCGCCTCTCCGCTAGCGCGGAGGGAGGCGAGGGAGGCGTGTGCGCGGAGCGGGGCGGGCGCGGCAGCGGCGCGGAGCCTGCGTGCGGCGCGGCTATGAGTCAGGGTAGCACATCCGGGCAAGGCCGCCTGGGAGACACCCCGCCCGGCGGCACCCTGCCGCCGCCCGGGAAGGGCGGGCAGCCACGGAGGGAGGAGGCGGTGCGGGGCCGCCGGCAGCGCCCCCGGCTGGGAAGGGGGGCGGGGCGAGTCCCCGCGGGAAGCTGCAGCTCCCGCCCCTCGCAGCGGCCCGGGGCCTCCTTTGTTAGAGGGGCTGGGGTGGGGCATGGCGTGGCGGTGAGGGAGTGAGGGGCGCCGGTCTGACCGTTAGTAACGGCTGCGAGCACGCGTGGCGTGGAACCCCC
>VYXH01001306.1:36571-65233 GCA_013397275.1 Burhinus bistriatus | reverse complement strand
CCCCCCCCGCCCCGGTCCATCGCGCTGCGGGCGGCTGAGGCCGTTCCTCTGTTTTCGCACCTGCCCGGGTCCTCTGGGGAGAAGGGGCTGAGGTGTTACCCACGGAGCGGCGGGAGGGGCTTTTCTGCCATGCTGGCCATGCCTGGGCTGCGCGACTTGCCGTCGGGGCTGTTGGCTGGTGAAGGAGAGCGGGGCTGGAGGCCGGGTTAGGCGGTGTGGTGACGGGCGGCGAGACGGCCGCGCCCGGGTCCGCGGTCGCTGTGCGGGAGGGCGGGCAGCCGCCTTCTTCCAAGTTCCTGCAAAGGCCCGGGCCCCGTCGAAGCTCCTTCCCCGCCGTAGGAAGAGGTGGGGTGGCTTAAAAATAGGGAGCATTTTGCAGGAGGGGTGAATGGGAAAAGCAGTTTTTAGGTGGGCTGTGTGAGGAAAAGAGTCAGTAGAGGAAACCGCCAGGTGAAGTCCAGTTGCTGTACATTTTGCTGAACCAGTGTTCTGAGTTTTACACCCAAAGCCGAAAGGCTTCTGCACAAGGTAGTTGTGTGTGGAAGGCATTTTTAGCAAGAAAATGGATCTCTATTCAGTGTTTCCCCCTTCCTTTGTGCCCTGGGATACTCAGCCTCTGTAATGCGGGGAACAATGAGGAACTGTTTGCTGTTACAGTCCTCTCATTATAGCACTTTCACTGGGAACCATTTGGGGAGGGGTTGAAATATAGTGAGTAGCTCTTGTAGCGTTGTCGTGGTTTTCACTTTTTCCAAATCTTTCCATATTTATGTATTCACAGGTTTACCCGACTAAATCCTGAAGTATGGTTAAATAGAGTAGGACCAAAGAGTATGACAGAGCGTCTTGCTTGCTCTATAGAAATGGATAGGCCAGGGACAATTCAGATGCGTGATGCAAAAAGAAGTTGCGGATGAATCAGCCCCCACAGTGGCTTCACAAGTGACACCAGTAGTCCCTTTCACCAGCAGTCAGCAGCTGCCAGGGGTTTCCTCTCTGGAAGAGATCCCGGGAGCTTTCACGCCTGTGAAAGGGCAGTGTGATATGACAAGCAAAGAATAATTCATCAGTCCTTCTGCAGAGTCAGTCCTTCTGCAGAGCACAGATTGAACATGTTGGGGTTTGTCCATTTGCTTTGGTGTAGCCCTGTGATTCACCAACTCTTTCCTTAGGACACCAGCAGAATTTTGCAGTTGACTTCAGCGGGCTTAACCACTGTCCCAGAATGCAGAACTTGACACTGAAGATAGGTAATTTTATGCTCAGCTGATACTGAAAATTAGTATGTTTTTACAATGGCTAGACAACTAAAACACTTTTGTTACTATTTTCATTGCACTGCGACTGCAGAGAATTCAAACCAGAGCATGTTGTTTTTTTAACTGCAGGGCTGGTCTAATTCAGTACCTAATAAAATACAGGGACCCTTAAATAAGTCTAAGTGTTGAAAAGTTGTATTTTCCTGCTTCCATCTATTTTCAAATCTTGCCTGAAATTCATCTTTGTCCTATGTTTTTGCCTCCATATTTCTTTCACTCAGCAATAAGTTTTGCTTTGGCTTTATAACTGTTGCCCAAATGTTTCCTCTACTTGTCTGGGGAAAAAGGCAGTGACATTCTGTTCTTACTGATCCATCCCTGAGGGATTATAATGGAGATATTCCATGTATTATTCCATATTATTTCCCACTTGGATACCTGGGATAAATCAGCAATCTGTAAAATGCATGAGTTCCATAAGTTTACTTGCACATCCTAATTGAAATGCGCACATATATTTTTGCAAGACCCAGAAAGGTAGAACTGTTAACCTGCTCCAGGAGAGGATTTTGAGGACAGTGACTTCTAAAGAGTTCTACTTTCAAAAAAAATTACCAGAAAGAGCCCTGGCACAACAGAAGGCCTTTGATTATAATTGTTTTTAGTGGATCCAGAAGAACTGTGTGAAAGTAGGGACACTTTTTGATCTTTGGGCTGAATACTTAATAATTCTAGGAGAGAAAGAGAAAACTCCGAAGGAGCCGAGGACTTCATTTTTGTCAATCTCTCAATTAGGTAAAAGTTTAGAGCAGAACAAAGGGGCAGTTTTAAAAAAATCCAAATAAAGCCCTGCCATTCTTGCAGCTGAATGCAAGATCCTGTATGTATGGCTACTCATGGTATAGTGCAAAAGGGAGAGGAGCCTTCATGAGAGGAATTTCGATCTCCAAGAGACTATATGGAAGAGCTTTGGGCCATCAGGCTTTAGATGCTATATCCATAGAAGATAATATGCAAAATCAGTACGCTGAATTTTTTAAAGTGATTAGCACCTGTGAAGTGTGGTGCAGTGATGCTTGTGGGAATATCTCATTAAAAACAATGAAATGATGATGTCCTTGATGTATTCATCAAGGAAAAAATTAATTAAAACCCAAGTTTTTGAGGAAAACTGGGAACCAGAAGCAATGTATTAAGTTACCACTGAGGTTTGCAATAGAAATTGGGAAGAAGCCTGTAGAAGCACATTCTGTGGATTTCAGGGGATGTTTAATTTCAACAGTGGGGAAGAGAATGAAAGATTCTTTCCTAAAAATATCCTTTAGAATAGCTTACGAGATCCCTGCTTGTTTCTGCACTTCTGATGCAGCTGTGAAAACTGAGTTGTAGACTGCAAAAATTATGAAGTTATTAACAAGTGCTGTCTCTGCACTCCCAAATACTATGTCTGATGTCCTGCAAGAAAATGGAAAATTGGGTCAAAGCAACCTTCCAGTGCTTACTACTTCACGAGTTTTCTTTTTCGTATCTTGCATCAGTTTCAAATTCTCACTAGAGCTCCTTACCCTGATGTAGCAACTCCTTGAAAATCTTCGCACATATGTTATATCATTTAGTTTGGCACAAAGGCGCATGGAAGGAATATATTTTTCATTGCCTCTGTACTGATGTTAGAAACCTATATGAGCAGCAGGATGTTGGGATGCTCGAATACATAGGTAAATATGACATGGTACTGTAATTTAGTGGAATTTGGATCATCTGATGGGAATAGGCTGTCACAACTTGTTCCGTGAGTAAGGAAGGGCAAGGAAAGCAGAAGTGTGGGTAGCGCTTTACCCTTTTTTTCCTATTAGTGGCACAGACAACCCTCTGAGCCCTGGCACCCTGAGAAATTTAAGTTCTTGTAAAACTAAAGGTGGAAATAGTGCAGGGCTATCTGTGAACTTGAAATAGGACAAGCTACTTCTTGAGATCTTCCTGTGATAAGTGAACGGGGAGATAACAAAGTGTGCACAAGGACACAGTGTCGCCAGGCATGACTTGATGTTCTTCTCCCTGAGAGTAAGCTGCTTCACATTTTCCATGGGATAAGAGCAGTTATTAATACAGAAGTGAACACCTGACCTTGTTCTGTGATAACTCATTCGTGTTCCCGTACCCGGTGTCTTAAGTATTCATGATAAAGCCTGTCTGGTAAGTGCTGGAAGTTGAAATTAGAAAACTCCAGCCTTGACATAAGGTACAACTTTCTAGCTGTGAGTGCAATTTAAATACCAGAATGGCTGACCTGGGAAAGTGAAATCTGAGAAACTCATGGGTTTTTTGTATCTCTCAATCCCAAGCTTTCAAAAAGCAAAGCTTCAATCTGGCTGAAGGAAAAATCTGTGTGCATTTTGTGTGAGTGTGTATGCCTTGTGTGTCATGCTAAAAGATTGCAGTAACCCTTTCTGGCCTGAAAATTTGGGACTTTTTGAATGGCCAACATCTCCCGCTTTTTTCGTGGGTATAGGGGTAAGTAAAAATGGCATATGATGCTTGGTATGTTCATAACACCTGAAGACAGTAGCTACAGGCTAGTCTTACATTTAAGAGCTGAAGAAGGTTTCCTGCATAGTCAGGAAGGAATTTCTTCCTTCTTCTCCTCAAACATAACTGGGCAGTTGTTTTATTTTTTGTTTGCTTGCTAGGGTTTTGTATTTATTATCACTTTCCTACAGCCCTCAAGAAAAGATAGGAGAGCAACTAGAGGGAAAAATTGCTCCAGGATTATTTTGTGTGTGTAAAATCTACTTGGATGACCTAGTCACAAGATCTGGGCTTGGGAAAGACTTTGCTTCTAGGTGAGATTGGTAGGGGCCTTACCTATATTTGCCTTTCCCTTCAGTATGGGAGGTGGTTTGCCAACTGAGCTCTGTAAATATCACCTAACCAGCATCCAGTCATGCAGCTGTCTTGGGTATGAGAATTTGGTGGTTCCCTTTCCTCAGTGGTGGTACACAGTCAAATTTGACTAAATCCTATTAGAGTTCAGGTGGGTAAATTCAGACTAATCTACAGAAGATCTAGGTTAAATTTATTGGCCTGTCATGCACCTGCTGGCATTATGCTTAAGGCAGTGACTCAAGACAGCTGAGAGGGCTGGGAGAAAAAAATAGAAAAGGATGAACTAGCTTTCTGGTTTATATCATTTAAAGGCAAGTGAGAACTCCACTATTCTCAGACAATTTATATACCATAAACTGAAAGAGGTTAAAATATTCACCAAAAAATGGTTTTATCTCTAGATGTCTCTAGCTGTGCTGTAAGTATATTCTTCTCAGTATTGACTGGCTATTGTTAACTAATTTTAGTTATTTCCCTGCTTAAGTTAGAGGGATGTGAAATAAATTGGAAAAAAACCTTTTTATAGAGTCACACCATTATTTCTGAGTAAGTGCATGTTCTTGGGTAAAGGTTTATTTTAGAGTTGTTAGCTGTACAAAGCAATTATACAGTGCTCTATTTTTAATTGTATACCTTTAGTATATCTGTATTTGTGTATATCACATGGTTTTTGGACTTAATGAAGCGTGTGCATCTGTGGCAGAGTTTGCTACAGTGTGTTTTATTTATGTATTCTGAAGCATTTTATATTTAAGTGTTATAACTTATTACTATATAAATAATGTTACTTCTCTAGTGAGACTATCGTGTCCTATTTGTTTTGCTGCTTCCATCAGTTTTTCTATTTTGGTGCAAATAAAATTAAGCCCCCATAAGTAACTTCTAATTTGTAAAACACAGCTTCCAACTTGATAATGGAGATAATTTGAATTCTATCTAAGTAATAATAATTGCAAGACTGAAGCTGTAGCTAAGTAAGGCCACTGTGTTCAACTGTTAGTGATGCATAAAGCAAAAGATTTTAATACAAGGAAAATGGCATTTTAGGGTAGAGTTACAAAAAAGACCCGTTTTGAAATCCCACCTTTTATACTTTCTAGGTGGTATAGGTGCGTTACTTTGCTCTGTGATTATATGCCCATGATGATAGCCTTTCAACCACTGATGGATAAGAATTGATCTATTGTTCATTGCGTGTATTCTAATAGAATCAAATAGCCAAAAAAACCCAAAAAAAGTCCAAGAAAAACCCCACTATGCTTTAGCACACAGTATATCCCTCAGTGACAGGTTCAATACTGCAGTGCTTTAATAACATCAGTAAGCTCTCAGAATTTAAATAAGACATGTACACCAGCCTTTCTTATTTAAATCTTTCTGCCATTTTTGAACCTGGCGATCCAGTGAGCTTGAGCTTCCCCAGTACCCTTTAACTATTTTGTCTCCATTTGCTACCTCCCTATCAGGAAATAATTTTGCCAGGCTTGACAACTGCACTAATTCTGACTGAAGTTAACAAATGAATAATGTATTAGGCAGATGACTGTCCTCAAAGGAATTTGTAACTCTGAGACAGCATCTTGCCACATTATTGCCCACAACATGCTAGGGTTATATTAATCTGGAGAATGGAATATCCAGCTGCCTGGACTGTGTCCTTTTAAAGCCTGTCTTTAGTTCAAGCAGATGAAACATGAACTCTGTGGTTTATTTAATTTTTGGTCCTTTAGTACAGGAATTCATGCTATATCTTAAGGTAGCAAAAATTCTTTAGTATGCATATATGTAGGACCCTGTATGTTTTGTGGTTCCTTAACTGTAAAACTGGCTATAGGTTTCATTGAATTTCAGAAACAGAACTTTCACTAAATATGTACATATCTATATCTTCACATATATTTAATATGTATATGTCTGTATATGCACACAAGTACGTATACATGTGTAGATATTTCTAGGATATCTTAAAAAATATAAATTGGGTATGAACTGAAAAAAGGTCTTTTCACATTTGTGGAAGTCTGAATAATAACTCTGAATATCACAGACAAAATCCTTAGGCTTTAATTTTTCAATATTATAGAATCTGGCATTTTCCCAAATATGTTACAGTCTTCGCATTCCTGTTCAATGCATAATTTTGCTGCAGCTGTATGCCACCTCCCCTTCCCCCTCCACCCCTTTTTTCTTCTTTCTACCCCTTGAGCTACTACAACCCATATTTCTCTGACTGCACTCCACAATATCACAGAATTGCCAAGGTTGGAAGGGACCTCTGGAGATCATCTAGTCCAACCCCCCTGCCAGAGCAGGGTCACCTAGAGCAGGTTGCACAGGATGGTGTCCAGGCGGGTTTGGAATGTCTCCACAGTCGGAGACTCCACCACCTCTCTGGGAAGCCCATTCCAGTGCTCTGCCACCCTCAAACTAAAAGAAGTTCCTCCTCATGTTTAGATGGAACTTGCTATGTTCAAGTTTGTGCCCGTTACCTCTTGTCCTATCACTGGACACTCATACTGTATTTGAGATACTGCAAGAAACTTAGCCTGTAATAACAGCTGTGGATTTCTATAGCTGAAAGCATGCAGTTGGGCAAATCTGAGAAGGAAACCGAATTTTAAGATACATGTTGAGCTCCGGTCTGATCTGCTCACTCTCAAGCTTCGTTTCCGTATATTTCCTTCTACCATGCAGCTCAGGAGGTTGGGGTAGAACAGCAACTTGCGCTGTGGAAGTCATTAATGCATAACAGCAAAGGCACGGTGCGCTTCTGTGTGTGTAAAAGGTGCATGATGGGCCAACTCTCTCTAAGTGCCGCTTCAGGCAATGAAGATGCTGGTGTTTATGAAGAGATCAGCAAGTGTCTGTTTCAGTTTTGTTAGTTGTGAGTTTTGCATTCTTTTTATTTTTTTTTTTTTGTATTGAAATCTAGGTACCAACAATGATATTACCACATCCATTGTAGCATCAAGAATAAACTGTAGCAATTCTAGAGAGAAACGGTGTCTTCCAAAACTAGAATTGGAGAAAATCTGCACCTGGGCACTAGCAGTGAGGTGGTTATCTTCTCTGAATATTGTAGCAAGTTCTTGGCAAGCTTGCCTGCTCACTGAGGCTGAGAATTTCAGAAGGCAATTCTGAGGCATTCAGTTGCCCACAAGAGCTACTCTCAGGATGTTGAAGTGTTTTGCTCTGTCTGTAACTACTTGATAAGTTACATCTAAATCTTTGATTCTTCAGATTTCTTGGGATTTGCATCCACAGAAGGCTTGATATCTCAGTTTCTCCTTCCTTAATGTTCTTTCCTTTTCCCCAGAAAGGGCAATAATCTACATACAGTCAGTAGCAGGAGAGCTCAAAAGTTGTGAAATGTGCTAATTTTAACTTTCTCCCACAAAATATTACTCAAATAACTTCACTGACCCAGGTTCCTGACTTCTTATTATTTGGCTTTGTGAGGTTTGGTCCATGTAAAAAAGAATGATATTCCAGGCCCAAACAAATTTATTTACTTTCCCCAGTGGGACTGGAAATACAAAAATAGTATTGTTTAAAAAAAAAAAAAAAAATCTTACCTTTGGCGCAGGTTCAGTTGCCTCTAAGCTCCTCTAAAACTTCTCTTCCTTGAGAAAGACTGAGATTTCAATACAACAGGCAGAGATATAATACAGGGCATCAGGATTGTTGATGAATGTGAAAGAGAAAAGGTGTGGCACAGCCTACAGTCTTTAAGATGATACTTGATAGGGCTGTGAGGGTCGTTGGACTTGATGGATGAGGATTCCAGGTATACAACAGCAGCTTGATAGCAGATGCAGCAGTCAGACCAGGAAGGGAGTAAGGACTAAGAAAGTTGATAGGACTGTGAAGAGTTTACACTTGTATTGTGAAATTACACTTGAGATAAAGAAATAAGATTATTATCTATAATACTCCGGGTAGTGAGGGTAAGCTGATACCTGATGCATCAGAAGCAAAGAAGTCAATAGAGATGTAAAAAATCTGATGTTTATATTGCACGGTGAAAAAGATTTGTGGTCAGCTGTAGCGACATGTAGGGAAAGCTGCTAAGCTAGAAGATGTCCAGGCTGTAGCAGCAGCAAGAGATGATCAGATCATAGGCAGAATTGAATGCCAGTGCAATCAGAAATGCAGAGATCCTTTAATATTTCCATGTTTTCATTACCTACTGAACAAACTACCAAAGCCAAAAAGAAAACAAAATGTATATTAAAAAGAAATAAAATCCAGACTGTTGAATCATTTAAGGATTATTTCCATCAGCATTTTAGGCTGAAGTCTAGGTTATTCCTCACTGTATGGAAGCCTCAAAATTGGCATGGTGCAAGAATGGGAAGTTCCACTGTTCTTTTCCTTACTGTGAAGAATATTGTGGAACAGACGTGAGTCTATGACAGAGTCATATTCTGAGTCCATGTGATGAAACTCGGACCTCATTTTCCAGCAACTGCACAGGTGTGCTCCCAACGTTTGGAACAATTCCTGGCCATGCTAAGCACGACCATTTACTAGCACAAATGCAGCATATGTATCGTAGAAGTAGCATATATGCTTTTGTTCACAGTCATAGCTCTGTTTCTAAAAACTGCTAGTTCCACACTTTTTCTAATAATGGGTATTAATATCCTGGCTTTGCTCGTCGGTTTCCAATTTTGAAGCTTAGAGCTGATCTGAAGTTGCCCTATTTTAGTGTCGCATATGTGTATTAGCATATTTTCCCCACCACTGCTGTTAATTTAGCCTGTCAGGCATTGTGACAAACTGCAAGACCTTGCAGGTACTTGTCATGTCTGGAAACTTTATCCATAGCAGCGCAAGTGGGGGTGGAAATCTCAACAAAGGTAATTGCCACGTATCTTGATCTTCAGGCAGCAGGGTTTGCTCTTAGCAGTGATTTCCCTTGGGAGAGAATGGGGAAGGTGGGAGTCGGAGCCTGCAGCGCTGACGTGGTGCACTCCGAAAGGTTTCTGACATGGTGAGGAGGGCTGCAGCAACATAGGACTTGCAATCTGTAAGAGGAAATACAGCCCATCAACAACACACTGGGCACAAACTGAAGCTGGGGGAGACATGATGGGAGAGAGAGCATATAAAGAAGGAGCTTTTAAAATTAAAATTTTGTAAGAGGTATGTTTTTCTTTAGCCTTTATAAAGACATTTCTAATTTAAATGGCAGCTTTCCAGTACACTCTACTAAGCCTTTCCTAGCTCTATGTTATGGCCCTGACCTCCCCATCACCTCAAATTATACTGTGGTTTGCCTATTGATCATTTCTGTATAAAAAATGTCTCTCACTTGATGTTAGCCTGCATTAAGGGACACCCATATATTTATCCATATCTCAGTATTTTTTTAGTTATAAAGACCTCTGGAATTGAAACCAAAACACGGTTGTCTCTTGCGAGCCAACAACGAACTGAGACGCCTTTGAAAAATCAGCTTTGAAGTCTTGAACTACTTGCTGCAGGGCTGACCACAGCTGTACTTCTTGCACTTCCTGATGGCAAGGACTCCAGGGATGCTTAAGAGAAATAAGAGGTTTCAAGTAATCTCATTGCTGCTCTGTATTACTGAATTTTGATTTCTGAGTTGCATTAGAGGTTAGACACAATATAGTTCTCTTTCTTTGTTTATGAAACTGGTAACTACCCAAGCTTTAGTTAAAGACCTCTGGTATTCTCAACTAACAGTTTGCAAAACTTTTATCTTCACAAACCTAATTAATAAGCAAACAATTAGGAGGAGGAAATTAGAAAATAATTAAAAGTTATGAACCACTATGGTTAAAATGGCTGTTTGCTTTCCTGTTTGCTTTGATACCTTTGTCTTGCATGAATCTTTATAGGCTGTTTTATTATAGGCGTTTTCTAAGCTCCCGTGTGAATGTTATCCTAAACAGAGGCCCCCGTGAAAACGCTGCTTAGTGAAAGCACATTTCCCTCCTTTCTTGGGTTTGCATTAGTGATGATGAGTTTCTTGTGGAGCTTTCAGACCTCTTGCCAGAAAGATAAGGCTATCATTTCTTTGCTATTGCCATTCATTATAGTCGCTGCTGCTGGGTGATGTGCCAAGAATAGTTCAGGGATTAGCTGGAGCTGGGGCTATGGCTACACCTGCGTATTGATGAAAATTTTTTGAAAATAGTGGACTTGGAAGCGTAATTCACGTGTACTATGAAGTATGTGCAAATCTGTATGCTTTGTACCTGCAAATTACACAGATATGTAGGTCTGGAAAATGTGGCGACTCCTCTAATGCAAAACACGTGCTTAAAATTGTTAAATTAGAGCTATTCCTGCATCAGTACGTAGAGAGACAACTTCTTTTTTGTGTGTGGGTTTGGGTTTTTTTTGTCTGTTTGTTTGTTTTCCTGTGCTGTTCCCTGTATATTGTACTTTTCCTAGTTCACTTTCTCCAGAGAGATTCTGTAGGGCTATATATTTTTTGTTGGGAAGCCTCTTCCTTTTTCTCTCTGTGCTTGTCTAACTCCAGATGACCTCTGCCTCTCCCCTTTGACTAACAATGAAACCTGTGGCTTAATCTAAGCAGCCATGTCTTCTGTCAAGATCAGCGCACACCAAAGTCTAGGGTGAGCCTCCTAGGCCCCATATGGGCTAATACACAGATGCCTGTGGGATCCAATGCTATCGAAATTCAGCATTGAAAATGGCTTATCTACATAAAGTATCTGGAAGTGAGAGCAAACAATAACTACTGAATGGACTATTCAGAAGGGAAAAGTTAATGGTCAGTGCTTGATAGCATCTTACCCTGATAAACTGGAAGGCTTGAAAATAAAAAGTCCATGCGTGATTTTACAGGAGGGAACAAACATAAATAACTGGAGTTTTCAACAACTGTAATTTCTGCCTCAGAGTTTCACTGCAGTATTTGATCTGCTTTCCCCTGATATCTTACTCTAACAAATTAGAAGCATTATTAAGAAGGATGATATTTACTTGTCAGAGAGAGGGCCTAAAATCAGGGGATACTGTAGTTTGGTTCCTTGTAGGCTTGTGGACCCAGGTCTTCATTCTCAGACTGAAAAATTCTACTGTTTGTTAGGCTTCTTATTTTAATGGAAATTTTGTGTTGTGCAGGGTGGGTAGGATATAATTACTTCAAAACAAACAAAAAAATGCAGATACAACATTTAGCAGAAATTAGACATTTCCACAGCTTTAAACTTTGGGGAGCTGGGGCTGCCTTTCCAACAGCACAGGTATCTTCCTAAGGGTCAGGCTTCTGTTATCTTAAAAAANCAGATGTTTTTCTAAGGGGATGGTGTTTTTTTTATAAAAAAAAAAAAAAAAAAAAAAAAAAAAAAAAAGAGAGAGAGAGTCAAGCCCTGCTAACTGGCTTTATAAAACTCGGAGCTCTAGCAGAGCTCTAGGAATTCTGCTGTTGTGGACATTTTTGCAGAGCTTTCTATTTCCCAGGCAAAACCTCATTTGCATTGTGGTATTGTTATGTATTTTCTTTTGATCTCCTACTTTGGATTTCTAAGACTGAGTGCTATTTTATTTCTTGCAAATTTGCATTGCCCCAGGATATGAGAGGCTTGTTTGAACTCATTTAATTGGCCAGTCATGTGAAAAATGATCGTTTTCTATATTGGAAATGAGCTCAAGTAACCTCTTCATGGAGTCCTCGTAACCTACTGTAACTTTCCATGCATTTCTACTGACTCAGGATTATCTTGTCTGGAAGGAGAATGAACACTTCTAATCTTTTTCAGGTTTACAGACATTGATTTTGGATTTACAAGACATCACCATAAAAATATAGAAAAATCAAAAGATAATTAGCCATGCTTTTCAGTATTCTTACTCTAGTGAAAATGATACCATTCCAATTAAATCAAAGGAGATAATCCCAGTAGATATGATATGCTTAAGAATAAAATTGAGCCTGCTTTTTTACATTTGCTTTAATTTGCTTTATTGTAATCTTAGTGAGCTTACCTTTTATTTACACAGACGCTATATTTTATGGAGTGGTTTTGGACAAGAAGAAAATAATTTTTTTTTATCCTTTGAAAAGCCTGGATGCAAGAATCTTACCTGAAGTGTACAAAAGCTGTGTGACTGATCTTCAAAAATAATATGCTTTATTAAAATATTTTTAGTAGCATTTATGACACGTTACAGTTGCTTGTTGATTTTTAGAATGTTAGAGGAGGAAACTAAAAATGTATACACTATAATTTCAGTATAAAATGCCAAATTTAAATACATTAAACTATAAACTGTTTCTTTTATCAGCACTCCCATGTTTCCAGCCATCTCTTTTGTCCTGCCCCACTGAAGAATCCTCCCCTGTAACATTTGACTCTACTCACAGTTGCCAAGCCCTGCAACCAGAGATTGCGTATCTCCTTCTAGTCATGTTTAAAAGTAACTTGTCTGTACCTTGAAGTAGGGGGTGTTATCTTGAGATTATAAGGAAAAGATGGTAATTTACTTAGCTTCCATGCTGTTGAGAATCATCAGCTTCTGCTTTTCCCCCCACCTTTCTCAGCTCCTAATTTAAACCATGTAAAAGAAATTTATTTTTTTTTTAAATAAATTTTCTGGTATAGCTGGTGTATATGATCCTAAGTTGTTTAACCAATGGGCTCAGGTTAGAGTGGGCACGTAGATTTGCTGTTGGATTTCATGTAGCAGTGCTTTAAACTCATTACTGAAGATTGAAACTTGTAATTGCTAAGTGACAGGGCCCTTATAATGAGGCATGTGGGTACATGTATTATGGTACAATCGCTGTCTTGTTCTTTGTGATTACTATGCCTTTGAACTTGTATATTTTTATTGAAAATCACAATTAATCTTCCTGTTCACTGCAGATGTTGAATTATGGTCGTTTCATCTGTGTAAATTGTTTAGTAAGAAATGTGACCATTTTTCATCATGTAGTTTTAAATTTCTGTAAGGCATGTTAGCTATAGGAAAAAAAAGTCATGAACAAAACAGTGATGAACAAGTCTGAGGAAAGTAAATTATTTTTAACCATGGAAATCTGTAGAGAACTTGTGCTATTTCACTACATCGTGTAGAGCTAAAGTATTAAGATGACAAGGATGGCCAGTGTTTATAATTCTAAATTTTACCTTCTATAACTCATCAAAGTAATTTCTATTGTATGTATTTCTTCAGTTCTACTGGTTTTGGTGGTCTTGAATGTAATCCCCTTGCAAGGGGTGGCTATTACCTGGTTGCCATGTGAAGGCACACATCAAAGATGTTATTTTAGAGTGGTTAGCGTAGTTCTGCAAACTGTTCAAGCAGACGCTCTGTATAATAGAATTAACTTGTCATGCTTGGACTTTCCAAAGTGAAATTCCAGATTGAAACTGAGACTGTCATTTGCATCACATCACAGACAGTGCAAGAAAATAATCACAAAGAAAACAGGACAGACTGCATTCCAGGCATTTTATGCTGTCTGCTTCTATTTTAGAGGGAACACGCACCGTAGGTAGAAGTATACAGACTGGGAGGGACGTACACAGTACGCTATTTTCATTTAACTTTCTTCTGAGGAGAAAAATCCAGACCTATAGGTTCAGGTTATCAAGCTATTATCTTTCATGTTCCTTTCCTCAGAGCTTAACAAATAAGAAATATTCTAGGAAACAAACATAAGATTTTTTTTTTTCTTCTGTAAATGATGTATTTTTGGAACTGTCTAAAATAAATGGTTGCAGAAGATGCATAGGAGGCTAGCCTGCAAGCTCTCTCAGGGATGACCTTCTTTCAAATATTCACAACCTGTGAGCTCTCCTACGTATCCAGCAACAGATTCAGCAGACTTTTTGTTTATAATCCTTAATAAAACTTCCCAATCTTTGATTTCAGTAACTGATTTACTGATTTCTATACTTCTGTGGTATTACCTTAAAAAGGAGCTTGCAGGTAATATGTGTTTGCAATTAAACATATCTGTTTGTGTTCTCACTTCTTCTATTAGTGTTCTAAATCTCTTGAGTCTTTTAATTGGGACGTATGGTTGTTGTCTTTGCTTTTTATGGAAGTGCTGTATTCTTTCCAGACGTACCACATACCTTATTGAAATTGAGAGCTGGATGTAAACAAGATGTGAAATATGACTACAAGTTCACAAAAACTAGCAAAACGCTGATTGTTTTTGTATTTGCCCTTGGCTAAAGGGGAAATACGATAAAACAGCTACCACAGAATACCAGTTCAATGCAAGCTTCCAGTGTGGACAGGTTACATTCACACCCTTGCGTGTTCCAGAATAGATTCCCTCTGCAGTCAAGGCCTCAGATCAGTTGACAGGAATGATGTTTCATTAATGTATGTGTGCATATCTTAATTAATGGTACACGTTGTCAGAGCTGACAGGAATGTTGAGCTCTTCAGTTTCCCAGAAATACTCTAAGCCTGACAGATATGAAGCCAGTGTTGGCCAGTATTTCACAAAAGATGAGTCATTCCTCTTCCTATATGAATTAGTACCATTCCCATAATCCGCCTCTGAATTTTCCCTTCCTCTGTGAGATTTTGTAATGCTTTACAATTCAGCGGCAGAGCTGTATACATTACACTACCTAACAAACACTTAAATTGAAGAGTATGCCATGCTTTTGAGACATAAATAGAATTCTGTCTCACTTAGGAAAACTCACTAAAGGCTTAAGTGTTATCAGGAACATATACTGACAAGCAAATGTATCTCTTAGGGGAAATTTTGTTATTTTTCTGGTCAGAGACACAGTAACTATCAAAGCATGATTAAATCTTGGAAAATATAAAATGTTCTGTAGCTGAGGGAAAGGGGTTTTTTTCCTGGTCCTTCTAGGTACTTCATTTAAGTTATATCTTACTCAAACTTTTAAAGGGCAGATCCTAACATTGTGTGGTACTATAAGTAGTTACTCTGGTCTAGTAAATAAAGAGCTGGTTTTGTTTTGTTTTTTTTAAATATAAAACGCATACTGATAAAACTACTTCCACACTAGGGATTTTATGGGGAAGATATACTTGTATAGTTATCAGTAGAAATCACCTTTATGCAGACATCAGTGTATCAGTAAAATAGTATTGTTTAACTATATCAAGGGCATCTTAGTATGTAAACCCAGTTTTCTTTCTGGAATTTGGTTTGAGTAGTCATTTAGGTCAGGTCTGCACTGCAAAGTTTTGCTGGCAATGTTGTTGTTACTTTTATTTAATAGTCTATAACCACTGATTTCCTTTAATCTTTTATTCATAATAATCCTTTTCTTTGTATACAGAGGCCAATAAAATAGTCTTTCAAGTAAAAGACCCTGGAAGTCTGAGATCTACCTGCTGGAGCAGGAATAGATACTAATGAGCTCAGTGAGGGAAATAGATTTATGCCTCAAGGGAGACTGTCAGAGAAATTAAATGGACTGGGCATGAGGTTTTAGACATAGGCAGAGCGTAACTGCAGCCCTCAGACAGCACTGAGGAAATGCTTTGAATACTATAGCTAAGACTGAGAAAGAAAATTATCTAGAAGATACCAAGCACTCTGGTACTAATGATAATGAAGCCAATCTTCAGAATACTTGGAAGGTAATTGTTGAAATCGAGTATTTGTCTTGGTATAAAAAAACAGTTGCAAATTAAAGAATTGTCTAACAGTTCAGTTGTGTCAGTATTAAGTACAGTTTATTATTTACTAGTTCAGTGTAAGTTTTCTGCCAATATTAATTTTGATTAAGGGCATTAGAACTGGATGTTGCCCTGGCATAAGTACAAAAACACATACACAGGAGGATTCTATCTCTTTTGCTGCAGTTGGTCCGTGGTTAAAGCAGCAGAAAATCTATGTGGACAAGCCAGAAATGAAAAACAAGTGTAAATAAACATCACACCACCACCCCCACCCCCCCAAAAAAAAAAAGGAAAAAAACCAAAATTGGTTCCAAAGTGTACCATGTAATTCTTCCTGAGCCTACTTGCATAAACCTGATCTATTAGCAGCAAAAGGCTAAATGAGCAGAAAGTGTCAAAGAACAACTACTTTAGTCTTTTCAGTCTTGCTATTTTAGTGAAACAAGGGAATAAATATGGGCTGGGTTTTGCACTAATTTCAGTCTAGCCTGTAATCAAGGTTATACTTTTCTTCTTTTGCAATAAACAGCATGGGGTTTAAGAGACTTCAAGTAAGAGGGACATGTGTATTAATCCAGGGCTTCATCTCTTGTTAGGTGGTCAAATATACACATCATTAATAATGCCTCCTCTTTAGCATCTCATAGGTCTCTTGATCTGTTTCCAACATGACGTTTCAAGCTGTAAGATGACTCTTATTGGTTAGATCTTATTTAGAATCTCTGTATAATTACAATTACCCATGTTTGGGGAAGGCAAATTCAAATTTGCCTTACAGGAAAATGGAGTACATATCTTAAAAGTGGAGCATAGCCTGCTGTGTAGCCTGAAAATGCAGGCTGAAAGACCACATGTTTGCTCTCTGTGAGTATATTGAGGTGAAATAAAAATCAGAGAGGAAGAAAAATAGAATTAAACCAGCTACGGCATATGGACATAGGGGCATAGCCTGTTCATTAATTAATTTAGGCAGGACAGAAGAAGAAGCGGCTATTTAATTAAAAGAAAAATAAGGTTCTGGAACAGCCTTCTGAACAGTTGAAGTACCTGACTGGTTTTAAGATGGAGATGGATGTGCTTGTGAGCCTGACTAACTGTGTTACAAAAGGTGGAAGTTTATTGCTTTCTTCAATTTTTGATCAGTCCCTAAGCTTTAAGCCAGTTTAAAGCTTCATTTGCCAGTATGGTAATACCTAAATTGTGTCTATTTGCACTGTTGGGTATAGGTACTAATTAGCAAACGCACCAGTTTATTTGAAACTGTAGTCATTCAATCCATGCCAATTCTAGAACAAGTATTTATCAAAATCAGAAAGGTGAGATCCTTAGTTTTTGAGTGGTTTGGAGTTTTTAGTATTATAGGACTGTTGAGCAACTGCAATTCAATTAGTCTCTTCCAACATCTAATAATATTTTGTGGCACTAATCCAGACTTATCTGGACAAGAGCTAGTCCTTGGACTAGTGCAATTTTCATTCCTATCTGGGCATGCTGTCAGTTCACTGTTGTGTGGTTGTGGTGTGTGGGGTTTGGGGTTTTTTTGTTTGCTTGATTTTTTTTTTTTTTTTTAAAAGATTTTTCTGACACAAACCAGAAATGCTGCTCTGCAGATGAGTAGCCACAGCTTTGTACCAGACAGGAGGCACGAAGCAGCCCTACATGTGCCTTAACAGTAGCATGACAGTGTAGGCTCATGTAATGGCTCCTGCATTCCTCAGCTACCAGAAGAGAGGGTATTGGCAGGTAAAGAAGGTATGGATGTATCATAGTAACCTTGGGCTGTTGCCTTGGCCTGCTGAGGCACTCCACATCTAGCCTGCTGCTTGAGTGCATAACAGACAGAAGGCAGGCACTTAACACTCGGACAACAGTGGACCTTGCTAACCCTGTTCCAGTTCTTCATTAACCTTTAAGGGCTATAATACATGAAACAGTAAGAGTGCTATCCAAGGCGTTCAGCCTACATAGAGACCCTCTTGTTTTCTTCATTAGATGTAGGCTAAACTTTGACGTGCTGGTGTCAAAGGGAGAGAGTTTCCAGGAAGGAAATTCGTAAGGTGATATTCCCAGTAAGCCCAAACAGAGCTGTTGCAGAGATGCTGGGAGCACTGAGAGGCAACCAAAAGATGTTAAACGAAGTCCAAGAAATAAGACATAAGAACTAGAGATTTTGCAAAATGAATTAAGATAGCGTGGGAGGTCTCCCAGAAGAGATTAGGAGACGATTTGTCAGAGGAGATAAAAACTCTGTTAGCCATGCACTTAAAAGTATCTGAGTGAATGTAGAAGCCAAATCACACAGTCCTCTGTCTGTAAAAGCAAGACAGATTGGTGAGGTGCTTGGTGACCTGACTGTCATGACCCAGAAAGTTTTCCAGGAAATGGAGGAGACATGGAAACTACCGGCCAACTTGGAAAATGCTGAGATAAGATGCTGTAGGCAGTGAAGGAACTAAATAACTAGCTCACACAAAAAAGATTTTAGGCTGTAGTAGGAGCTAGCTTTCTGGGTAAGATGTTTTGAACATCCAAAGGTAAGAAAGGCTATTTTACACCCTATTCATAATCTGCAGAAGGCAGAGGCAAGAAATTGGATTGCCTCAGTTTAAATGATGTTATCTTTGAAGAGAAAACTCCTTGTGATGATTATTTCACTGTAATGGACAAAAAGAGGGACTTCAGTAGGCACCTTAAGTGACCCAGCTCTGAGTATGCTGTAGAATTTACCTGCAGGAAAAGAAATCTCATCATCCAAAGCTTAAACAAATCCGTAATATGCGCTTTAGAACTACCCATCCATCTCAGTTGGCCAAGAAACACTTGAATGCTAGAAAGAAAGAAAAAAGAAATTTCATCTGAACTGTTAAAGGTATGAGATGATATTTGTTCCTTACATAGCCAAACGCCCTTGAGGCATTTTAGAGTAGATTGGTAGCGTGCCAGTTTCTTGTTCATTGGAATTTAAGGCTAAAGATGAAAAGCCACAGCAGAAGACAAAACAACTGCTAGTGAGAATACTAAAGGAGAGTGCTTTGTCTGTATGAATACTGATGTGATGTAGCCTTGCTTGAGAGAGTCTGGCAGTTATTGTTCTTTAATACCTGGGTTAGTAGAGTAATTTATAAAATAGTTGGAAATCTAGCTGTAAGGAATCCGAAATGTTACAACAGTACCTAAGGTGTTCTGTTGACTAAATTCTTCATTGCACTTGGGGTTCTGAATTACAAATATTTAATTCTAAGTAGGTTAAAAAAAAATAAAATTGGTCATTCTAGCACTTTCCTTAAGTCAACAGAGAAATAAAAGGATGTGAATCTGTTAACTACTGTTTCTTTTGATGGCATGCTCCACTATCAACAGAATGCCAGAATATAATCTCTTACACAGTCTGCTTTCAACTTTTGAGAGCGGTAAAGAACAAGTATAACTTTGTGAATGGAAAAAACTTGGCTAATTCAGGTATTGAGGGCTGCAACATAGAGACCTAAGAATGTTGCAGAGTTGGCAAAGAGCCAAAGCTTGAAGCCTTGCCCAGGTCTCCTCTTGTCTCTTACCAGGCAACGCAGGTGCATGAATATCAGACTTCCCTATTAATCAGATTTTAAAATGAGCTTATTAGCCTGGTTGCAGTGCTGGGTTGAAGGTGACTGCGTGAGTTTGCACTGCACCTGATGTGTAAAGTCTTTTATACAGCATAGAGCCCTGCGGAGCATGCCGCTTAGGCATACGACAAGAAATTAGCTTGGGCAAAGCCAGACTTAAGAGCTCTCATTCCATGGTTGCTCTGCTGAATGCATGCCAACCTAGAAAAACCTCTTCTCTAGAGTTCAGTTTCTCTTTGGGAGCAGGCTGAAGACTCCTGTCACTTCTCTGATGAGACAATAACGTTAGGTTGTATGAGGAGGTGCTGGAAGCCTGGATCCATTCTGGTGATTTGCAGAAGGAAGGAGCCGAATGGGGGAGGAAGCTGGAAGATCTTGTAGGGTCTGAGGGCTCCCTGATTCACTGCGTAAAAGGTCAAAGCTGAAACAAGCCTTTGGGCACTTGAGATCATGCAGCAGCTAAAACTGTCTGTGCAAGTTCTGTATGAGATCATTAACACAAATACTGTACACAGTTGATGGGATGCCTGTCAGGTGGCTTCTATGGTTTTAGGGCAAGCAGTAAGTAATATTTAATGAATTGTGATACAATATGCATGGTTTATACACTAGCATTTCAGTTTCCAGAGGTTTTGCAAAAGGCCAAATGACTCATAACAGCATGTACTTTGCTAACTGATTTAGTAGTTACGGCCTAGAATTGCAAGGCAGGGGAGGAAACCACATTATGTGGGAGCAGGCACTAGGAAGCAATTGTGGACTTCATTCATGATAATGCATGGACTAGTCATCCTTCCTAAAAGCTAAATGGAATAGGCAGTCAAATTACTTTATTGAATAAGATCACTTAAAACTCAAAAGTCTTTACCCGAGATCCTGTGCCGTGAATGCATGTGTGGGAGGAAGTGAAACTTAATTCAGGAAGAAGAAAACAGGCTCCAGGACAGGCTGGTTGCAGCTGTGGTTGTCCATGGTAAGTTAGACATGGAAGGTAACCAGAAATTAGAAGTAAACAAGAAGTAGAGAAGAAAAGAAGTCATGACCATGAATGCATATTTCATTGCTCAGACATTCCAGGAATTAATGTGTCCTGTCCTTTTTACCCAATGTTTAAAATTGCTCTCTTTTTATGCTTGAATTTGAGAAGACTTTATATTTTCTTGTGGGTTTTTTTTGTTGTGTTGGTTTTTTTTTTTTTTTAATATATAACGAGGCAGAACTAATTTGGATATGTTTGTGAAGATGTCTGTGGAAATCCATATGTTTTACTGAAAACTAAATAAGTGAAACAAATCCAATAGCTGTAGGTATGATTTAAGTATGATTTAAGATCAAAATCAGAAGAATCCAGAAAAGCTTTTATCATATGAAGACAGCCACTCTGCAAAACGTATGTATTTTGTAGAAAACACTAATAATTCAGAAAATATTTGTAAAGTTTGCTGTCATGTCTGAAGAAATATTTATGTAATATATTTTTCCAAGCATAACAATAGAAGTGCACAATGTTGCTTAGCGTTTTGGGAACAATCTTTACTTCTGGAAAGTGCTGATCAGAGTCATCAGTCATTCCTCAGATTTTACACTTGAACTGTCTGTATAACAGGGTGTTTAAAGCAAAAGAAATACTCCTTTCCATTTTCATTAGCAACCTTCATGCATGTGGGTTGGATCTTAAATTCTGTGTCACTACTGTGTCTTTATCTTTGTTTACAAAGCAGGTATTTTAGCAGCATATATAGACCTTAGCTAAGCTCAAGGTGCTAGATACTGCACAAATGTATTGTAGTAATCCATTCCCTGAAGAATTTCCATTTCTAGAGGTGGAAAGGAGGATACAACATATTTACATGTATTTTGTGTGTATATTTATTAGTGGAATAGCAAAGTGTATTATTTGGAAAGCGTTCTGTTAGATCAACAGTGTATTACAGTTTTATTTCTATATTTATTAATATTGAAGTGTGGTTTGGTTGGGAGAGAGCTCAGCTAAATTGAAAGACAAAAGGAGGATTTAGAGGTTATCTTCCAGGGGAAGGGGAGGGATGGAAGTGAGTGTGGGCAGGGCACCACCTAGGAGCTCAGAGGAACGATGTCAGCGTTTTGCTATTCCACTGGTTTTACCCCAGCGCTATTTCCACTTTCCTGCCGGCTGTAATAGAGACGCCTTTACCATTAGACGTGCATGTGGCTGCTAGCTGGAACTCACCGAAACCTTTTAGAGCCTCACAAGCCCTAGTCCACAGTGAACAGGAAAGCTGTGCTGGCTTGCTGTTTCTTTCCTGTTACTTTTCCCAAAAATACACAAAATAATTTCTAGTGTAACTTTTGCTTGTACTTAAGGACTGAATTACCAAATGTCATTGTACGTTTGCAAATGGGAATAAGAAGCCCAGCATTTACAAATGAGGTGGGAGGGGGACGGATCCACAGAAAAAGGAATCTCCTGAAGCACTGTCTGCATATTAGAGGGGCAGGGGGCGAAGTTAGGGAATCCTGCTCTGGAGCCTATAGTGCCTGCTGTTTAAAATGCCTACATTGCTTGCCTCTGAGCTCACAGTACAGCTGGCATGCTATCAAATATCCCGAAGGGTATTACAGTGGGACTTTAGAAAAGTCTCTGTGTTTAATAACTACTGCTGTTTTTAAATAAAAACTTATCCAGCACTAAGTAGAGGGGAAGAACCTAACAAAAACCCAGTTGTGCATGTCTTTCTCTTCTTTCGGTATGTACTTGTCTTTGTAGAGCAAGGCTTTGCTGTTGTAAATATTGTTTCTAGAGATAGTTCACATCTTTACCACCTTACTGCTCCAATTAGTTTTTCAGTTTTGTGGTCTGAGTTTTCAAATTTGTTTTGTCTCCTTGTTCTTCTAGTAATCACTTTGTTTAGCTTTTGACCTCTTTTTCCTTCACTCCTGGAGTGCTGATCTAACTTCTAAAAGCTTTGAGAAGTATATAGCTGTGAAGTCCTTTTGCCTTGACCCCTTCCTGACTGCTGCTGGAAGTGCAGTTTTACGTGGCATCCGTACATTTCCACCTGTCCTTATAGTTACCATAGAAACCAGCCACAGGCTGCGTAAAGCCACTGATGAAGCAAGGAGGAAGGGATAAGCCTTCTGGTTCCTAAAATAGAATAATAAGTGTAGGGCTGAGAACAAATCTCACTCTAATTGTCCATGACACACACGCAGTAAAGTATGAATTCTGTCAGTGCTGTAGAGTTGCAGTCAATTAATATATATTATTCAAAGAAATGTACGCATTGCTCCAGCCCAGCTGTTCTTCTCACCCTGCCATGGAGGGTCATCGCACTGCCAAACTGATCTGTGACTGGGAAAGCTGTTACGAAAGCTGATAAAGCTCTTGTGCCCAGAAAACACCTCAGAGTCACAACAGTTGAAACAGAAAGGTTGTAGGATGCTTTGATGTTACTTTAATAGGGGAAGCTCTTACTCTCCTTTTGCATTTGCACAGGCTTGTGAAAGAGAATTTTTTGGCCTGGTGAAGAAGATTGAATTCAGTTTGCTTCAGTTCTGAGACAAAATCCAATTTTTCCTTTGAAAATAGGTGATACTAATTTTTCTGCATCTTTAGAGTCTGGGTTATTCTTTTCAGCTGGATGTTGAGCACAGGTTTTCTGCTCTGATAGCAATCTATAGAGAATCATGTGAACAATCACATAACGTGCAAGTCAAAGACAGTCTGATGCAGGCTGCAGCCTGGCAAACCTGCAGCCAGGGAATGTAGCAGAAACTCATCTGACATCCAAGCTCAGCCTCGGCAATCTGTTTTGCTTCTGAACATGGGTGGGATTTTGGGTGGCTTTGAAGCAATACCAGTCCATGCTGGAAGCTCAAGTCTTTTTCCTTCCATCTCCTGTCTTGCTCTCAGATTTATATTTCTCCAGTGGCAAGAAGTTACTAAGAAAAGGCCCATTTTGCTGGATTTCCTAAAGCCTGAGTTTGGTAACTTCAAGATTTAACAGAAGACAGATTTAGTTATCCAGTACTTGAGGGATGCCCCTTTAATAGAAGAGTTAATGAACAAAAAGTTCAATATACTTCATTGATTTCTTGATGAAGGGCTTTGAAGGACAAGAATGGTCCATGCACCACATATATACTTACAACCGTATGTTGCAGGCAGACACAGGCAAGCATGACTTGCTCTTAAAGCCAACCAGAAGTTAAGTGACTGTACCACCATGGTCCTGAGCTGAGGCTAACATTGAAATTTCAGGAGGGCTTCTTAGTTCAGGGCTGGTGTGATACTAACTGCAACCACGTGGCTTTTGCCAGTGCAGAATACGGGCAAAACTGCTGAATCTACTGATTTGCCTCGCTGTCAGTTTGTGATGCTGCTTTCTTCTGAGCCAGGCAGCTGTTCACTGGCAAGTGGAGTAAGAACACTCTGCTCTCAGTTCCCACAAGCTGCTGAACAGTTGTCAAGAGGAAGCTAATGTTTATTAACTACTTTTCCTGACTGCATTTGAATCGGGAACAACTTCGTATCCAGTTACCAGTTTTTTGCAACTGCTGATCCTAGTCTGATTTATAGCAATTAATTTTGTATTACACATTGATTTCATCACACTTGCTTTTAATTTAATTTTATTATAAATGAGACAAGACTGACTTCCCCCCCTAATGCTATTCAACCTTACTAAAGTCTTAAATATTATATTTGTGTAGCCTCCGTGGTATATTTCAGTGGGTATTATTCAAACTCTTTGTGCGTAATAAAACTCAGTAATAGTTGTGTTTGCCAGAATAGATTTATTTTTCTTTTGGAATAATTATGTTTTTAACATAATAATGAGAAAAAGTTTTTAATAAATTCTAATGTACTACATACGGTGATATTTAAAAACCACCTTTTTAATATATTTTATCTGATTTGTAAGACTATGGAACTTAACTTGAAAAAGAAGTTTCTCAGCTGCCAAGTGGAAAAAAATACCACCAGTTTATTAATAATGGAAAACATTACAGATGAGATTACTCTGGTGCCATATTTATCTCAACAGTATGTGTTCACTTATCCAGTTCCCAATGAAAACAACAGAACATACTAAATCCAGCTAGCTGTGTAGATTATGCTGTTTAAGTAGTTTTATTTTGAGAAGTGCCTGCTTGCCATAGTCTTGCACACCATTATGCTTTTTTTTTTCCTCTACTAAGTACAACTCCAGGTCCAGTACTTTTTATCGGAGACTCTATAGTTTATGATCACAAATTGTTAATTTCTAATAATGTTCATGAAATGAGAGAATAGCGAAAAGCCCTGTAATTCTTTTTCATATGCATGGTTGAATGCAAAGAGTATAACTAGAACATTTGAACTACTAAAAATATACCCATGGCCCATAGCTTTTGCTGTTTTGCTTCTCAAGATAGCCGATGGAATTTGTTTCCAAAGGACCAAGCCTGCTATAATGATGTTCTGTAGCAGAAGATGGTTATTCTTCATGAAGCCAGCTTTTAATCAGTTGCAATCGAGATATTTGGATTGATAACAAAGGTAGAAAGATGCATGCATTACTGACATTAGCAGAAAATACCGAGCAGTTAAAGACAACTTTATGCATTCCAAAGCATTTTATCTGTAATAGTCACCCCTTTGGAGAGAATTATAATACGTAATGTGTTTATATTACATGGTGTGAAAGTTCGGAACTTCTCCTGAATCACAGCTGTAATATAATGCTTTAATTTATAATACCCTCTTCTTTAAAACAAATGAAGAAAACCCCCAAAAACCACTTCCTGAGCTTTTTTCCGCTGTTTAGAAGTCCAATATTCAGCTTCAGTAAGTACTGGCACACGCTATCTTTCTCAACCTACAGCATGTCTTGGATGTTGTGCAATTGTTTCTAACGTATTGTGGCAGTGTGAAGTGCAAATCTGGGACCATATTTATCAATGCAACTTGCTTATTTCTAAAATTATTCCAGTGATGGCACTGGCATGTCTCTATTTGCAGAAGTCTTTGTATTAATGTACTTAACTGAATTGAGGATTTAATCCTGGATTTGGTGTTTTGGATGCAACTGAATTATATATAAATAATAGAAAACATGTATGAAGAATTAGAGGACAGTATTGGAACTGGGGCAAACAATTGGAACAATACGTATGTCTTTATATCAGAGCTGTCCTCAGCCAGACCTATGTCTCCTTTTCCCCACATACAACTTGTCCATACAATAACCCAACTGGTAGCAGTAGTTTCAGCACTGCAACTTGCTGCCTGTATAGATATTTGGAAATGGGAAAAGGAAATGAATCAACGAATCTCCTAGCAGACTGGAAGATGATAATGCAAGCAGAGTGAGGTCTGAGCCATAGAAAGAACCCTGGTGGAAAACTATGGTCAGGTATTTTCACATGATAGGCTTGAAAAATGAAACAGATGCAGAATTTGCAGCAGGATGTAGGAAGAAATGCTAGGGTAAGGAGAAGCATCTCATGGGAATATTGCCAGCAGAAAGACATCTGTCCTAGGATTAGAAATCTGGACTATTTCATCTGAATAATTTAAAAACACTTATAATTTATCTTCTTGGTGATCTTCAGCTTCCGTGTTCACTGTTTCTTTTGTAATAAGCCCATTTTTCCTGCCCCCCCCTTTTTTTTTTTATTAAAATGTAGTCCTTTCTCACTGCTACATTGTATTTAACCAGCATCTTTCCATAGTGTATTTCACCGAGTAGATGAATTTCAGTGTCTAAATGATCTTATCTGTGTCAGAAATAGGACCACAGCATTATTAAAGCAGCTTTTCATACTGCTTCGGCATCTCTTTCCTCTTTCTTTTAAATATATTTAATGCTTTTCATTTTGAATATTTACATTTTCTTTTTAAGGATATCTATTTACATTATTTAATTTCTACAAGTTTCATGAAATACTCTTCACTAGGAAGCTTTCCTTCATGTCTAATGGCTCTGTCTCTCATACTGCATTTTAAGCTTGGGACAGCTCATGTGAACCACCCCAAAATACATCTTCTCCCCCCCGCCCTTGTATTTTGCCAAACTGTTTATCTGCTAATTTCATGTTGTGAATTTTTTTTTTTTTTTTTTTTTAATGGGGATGCCTGTGTTAGTCTTCTGAATATTTTGGTTTTTTTGAGATGTAAAACACATCTATTTTTATTGGCTTCCTCTCCTTACAAGATTTTACACTACAGAAATTTCTTTCCAATCTCAGATCAGAATATATGACTACATCCAATTCAAATAGGGATGATACCAGAAAAAGAGAGGAGCAGAAGCTTGCAGTTTTTGCTGCATGAAGCCTGCTCCAAAAATGATCAGAGAAGCAGAGAGTTCTGTATGCTGAGTGCAGTTATTGGCACAGGAACCACTGTCAGTCCGGGATCAGAGGCCCATACCTAGATGAACTCTGATTCTCATCACGCATATTTAAGACTTTGCTTATGTGAGAGCTCCATCAGCATTTCACATACATAACGTGAATAAAAATGATGAATACTTTGCCTAAACAGGAAGAATATCACTTACGATAGAAGAGTTTCATTATTGATTTTCAGCAGTAGCAGATTTCTAAAGGGATTCTTATTGCATGTAATTCTGGCATGGATGTTGACCACGCATGATTTCTTCATCTGAGTAGATATGTTTAATCTCAGAGCTGTAGTAGTCCGAAGATATTATTTATAAATACTTTTTTTGATTAAAACACTGGAAATAAGAAAGCTTTCTGCTGCATCATGTTTGCAACGGTGAAATGGGTAGAGTTCAGTTGTACCGTACATAACCTGAGGAAAACTGGGGAAATACGCCATCTACAGCTACCTCTGTAGTATTTATTTTCTTGTGGCTGGCTGTGTTGTTGTTTTTTTTTTTTTTTAAATGTCTTTTCTACAAAGCTATTGTTGAAAACCTTATAAAGAAATTCTGTCTGTTAGTACCAATGAAGGTGAGTAAATATTTTTAACCTTGTGTATATTGTCACTTTTTTCCACATATGCAGGCCTAATGTTAAGAAAAAATAATTCTATTGAGAATTAAATCCCTCTGAATTTAAATTTTAAAATTTTAAATTTTAAAAATTACTTAAGAAGTTCCAGCACAACCTGAAGTAGAAGTGAATTTCAAATAGAAGTTATTGTACAGTGAGTTGTAAATGTTTTACTGTGAATGTTTATTTTTCTTTGTAACAAGGCTTTCTAAGTTTTGTTGTTGTGAAGACTAAGATGATGTAATTTAACATATAAATAATATGATAGTATGAAGCCAGTTCAATTTTTCCATCTCCACTAAGCATTAAAATGACTTGAGAACTTTTCGATGACTTGATATATCCATTTGTAGCACATACACTTTTCTATCTGACTGCATTAACATTTTTGCTAGAGCTCTATGTATTACTAAAATATTACCAAGCAATATAAACGTTATTCCTTTCCCTATCCTCAGATCTGCAACTACTAGGATATATGATAACTCTATGTATTCTTTTAAACCCTTTTACAGCCAATTACTTGGAAAGATCTTCTGAACGTATAGTATTCTTCGTTTTCTTGTAATGATGGGATTAAAAATACAGTTTATAAGCATAAAAACACTTAAGTCCATAAAGCACATATTTAGGATTAGGTGAGAAGTTTTCTGCTTTAAATAAATTTTAAAAGTTTTAAGCTTTCAACTTTTTACTTTGATTTACTGAAAGAAAATATCAACAATGGTCAAAAGTATATGAAATAATGATATAGTATTTTCTTAGCTTCTTTTGCCTTTACTTTGACATTGCTGCAGTTTAGAAATAAAGTGAGAAGTAGATTGAAAACTACTCCAGTGACCCTGAAGACCGTAATGCATTTGAGCACAACAAAATCTCAGCTGAAAATAAATTTGCAGTTAGGCATTGCTTTATTCACAGAGAAACAGATTCAATCTTAAAATTGTTTTCATCGTGCTTTTATTGATCCGACACTTCTACTTATCATATTTATTAGGGTATATGATCATAATGATCCCAGTTTAAAACATTTAAGTTCCCTAGCAATTTAAGAGGTGAACAATAAGGGAGGGTGGAGTTGGAGATTAGCCATCTCCATGCGTCTTTTACCAGCTAAAGTTTGAAACCTTGTTCTTAGGATGGCAACAATCAGCAGTATTCTTCTAACAGATTTGATTAGAATAACCTCTTCTTACAAGTAAATTGTCCAACAATGAGGGGAAAAAAATTACAAGAAGATACCATTTGTTATGAGTATTACTTAATCTCATGTAACCTATCTGTTTCCCCTTGTTTCTTTT
>VYXH01001306.1:0-36462 GCA_013397275.1 Burhinus bistriatus | reverse complement strand
TTTTTTTTTTTTTTTTGGTAATAATATTCTTATACTGTAACTCCTGAAGGTGAATGCTATATGATGTTTAAAAGTCTCGGTTTTGCCTCAGTCTTTTTAGATAGTTGTAATATTTCCTAAACTTTTTTTTTGTTACTTATTTGAAGTTACAGTTTGTGCTGTAGCTAAAAATATCCTTGTAGCCTGCTGAACTAACAAGAGAACAATTTCTCAAGAAATAAGAATTGTTCATTGGTTTTGTTAAATACTTGTCTCTTAAAGACAAAAGTGAATTCGGTTGATGTTGAAACCAAAGGTAGCAACCTTCTCAAGGTGGGCAGATTTTTACTGCTGTATTTTATACGTGCATTTATTTTTAAATAATAACAATGAAATGGAGAACTTGTAATTTAATGGAATTATATTATTTTCCATATGTTTAGTAGTTGTTTTTGCTGATTAATGTTTTGTCTACTGAACTAGAAATGTAACAGTTCGAAGATTTTGCAGATCTGGGATCATGTCTTCTTAATCCATTACTTATCAGCTGGATTCTAGAGCAATTAGAACACATCAGTGTTTACAAAAGCCGGGTAAAACAATTTATTTGAGAGCAAGATGAAACTCTTGCACTCACAAATTGAATATAAAAGCACAATAGGGTGGGTTGAAATGACTGAGGAATGAGTTTTAAAAGAAATAAAACCTACTAAGAATGCTTGTACAAATACGTCACAAGTAGGAAGCCTGCTGGAGAATTTATGGGGCAAGCAGCTGACCCTTTTACAGGTATAAAAGCATCATCCAAAGAAAACAAAGACATAGGAAAAAAAGCTGAAAGCTGAATCTTGTCCTTGTTGACTAGCAAGGAGCTTAAGGAGGTTCCCACAGTACAGTCACTGTTTTGTATGCATTTTGAAGGAGCTTTCTTAGTATTCAATTGTTGGGGGAAGGAATTTGCCAAGACAAGAGCCCTAGCAATAATGCGTTCACCGGAGTTTTAATGAAACTCATCTATGAAACCACTGACTGGTTAACTGTGGTGTGCAATGTATTACAATTTTATTAGTGCTGAGAGAACGGGTGGTGGCATACAGGACACAGGTTTTTGAAGAGTTTTAACAGAAGCATTTGGAACTGTGGGGCTAGTAATTTTGGCTTCTGTACGAAGTAATTTGGTGGAATTTATGTGATAAAGGATAGAGCTGTAGGCATGTGGACGAGATTGATATAAAGGGAAAGACTGCACAAGCATTAAAGGCCTTTGAAAGGGCCAGTAATAAAGAAGTAATTTTGATTTAATTAATGTATTGTACAAGAGTTTACAGGAAGAATTTGAATGTTGTCACTCACTAAATGAGTTTAAAGAAATTGAACTTCCCTGTATCAAAGTTTAATAATTGCCAACAAATAAAAAACAAGATAAGGAGAGCCAGCAATTATTTCTATGTAAGGGAGTCTCACAGGAATTTGTTGTAGGGTCTCCGCCATCAAATATCCCCATAAGTGATCTGGAAAAAAGGGATGAGCAAGGTAGTAAAGTTTGCTCATTGCCCTGACTTATTCAAGGTAGTAAAAATGAAATCTTGTTACAAAGAGCTGTAGAAAGACTTCATAATACTGCATGATGGAGTGAAAAAACAGCATGTGAGATTCAGTGCATGTAAATGCACTTGGGAAAACCAATCTTAAATTTCCACATTAAAACCAAGGATACTGAATTACATATGGCAAGAGAGAGACCTCACAATTATAACGCTTCATTCTAAGCACATGCTAGCTCAAAGAACAGTAGCAGTCAGAAAAGAAATACTTCTGGAAGTGTATTATAAAATTAAAATACATACAGAGAAGGACAACAAGGATGATCATAGATATGAAAAGACATTTTCTTAAGAAGTCATTAGATTGGGGTTCTTCATCCTGGAAAAGTTACAACCAAGATGATAGAAGTCATGATGTAGTGTTGAGTTTCATAGAACAGATGAATGAGAAGTGACTGTTTATGATTTCTTTTTTCTTCCTAATGCAAAAAGCAAGGGTGAAAATGTTCAGAACAAGAGGATACATAGTTATATGATCAAAGGTTAGACAAATTGGTGGAAGCAGAAATTCTGAAGAGTTATTAAATGTACTTTAGTAGGGAGTTCTTTAGCTGTAGATTGCTGGAGTCTGGCAGTATTAGGAGAAATATTGCTGCGTGCTTACCCTTCTACACCAGATCAGCAAGGAAGATGGTAATACAGGGCAACGTGGACTTCTAGTTTGATCCAATATTGTCATTCTTGTGTTTTTATGTGATAGGAACAAAATGTGGCAGAGACTACAGCAGGTGTTTGTATACCTTCTGGTACAACTGCTGCATGTGCAACAGGGGAGGCTGCCACCACGGCTGCTGCATGGTGCTTTCCCATCTCCTGCTCTGGAGCCTGACCTGCCTTTTGCAATTGTGTGAGGCCTCAAAGTGGAGGGAGGCTATGGTTTGAAGCTGATGCCATATAGACTGCTGGTATTTTAGCTAGGGGGCATGAAGCGCGGATTGGGTGGAAAAAATTGGAATTGGACATGACTCTTGTGAAGTCTGTGGAAAGGGGTGTGCTTTAAGTTCTCCTCACTCCACCCTTGCACCATAAAATGTTGCAGTTGCAGTCCTGTTCTGCTTGGAATGAAGAAGTCTGATCTTCCTAATGCTTTCTTGAGTACTTCTAGGCATTGTAGGGAGAATTTTTGACTTCCCCTCCCTCCCCCTCCCCGCCCCATCTGCTAGGAAAGATAAATGTGTGGGAAGAGTATCTCTCGCTACTGGAAGCTAAGCAGGGATGCTGTTTGCCTGAGGCAATACTTCTTATTACGCTCAAAGAAGAGTGATGCTTATAACTTGAAATGGACCCCATCTTTAGATGTATAATTGAGTCCTTATGTAAAGAAGAAAAATGTAAATTCAGCTTTTTAGGCTTTGGTATGGCTTTATAGAACAAGAGTGTGAGACATGAGTCTGAAGCAGTACCAGTGCCAACAGCTACAAAATACATAAAACAATGCAACTACAGAAAGAATTAGACTGTCTAAAGCATGGGGCTAACTGACAATGAAAAAAATCCATGTTATAGTTGTGTATGTCATGTAGTGTGCTTATTTTTTTTTTTTTCTTACTGTACAATCATTTAAGTCAGCTATATACGTTTGCAAGCGGGAGAAGGTAATAAAGCTGTTCGTTGCATTAAATTTTGTAGTAGAAGATAAAATCACAGTCATAGAATACAATGTATCATAAAGTGTCTTCACTGCTCTTCCTCATTTATCTTCATTTTCCTGAATCTTCCTCCAGCTTAAATTATAATGGAAAAAGGTCAAATAACTCATTAAGTAATGTTACAGATGAGAACCCTTACTCTGTTTTTAGACATAGTAGTTTGAAGTTAGTGATGTAAATGTAAAAGGCACTTAGCTTTGGCACTTCTATTTGATTCTTGGTTGTTCGTTGTGGATCACCGTTGTGTTTTAGGAGAGTGCAGTAGTGAGAGCAATATGCTACAAAAATTGGCAGATGACAGGCTTTGTAGAATGTCATCTTCACGTTTCAACTGAGATACATCACGTTATGTGCTTCTGTTAATTTACTCTTGTGCTACATTGTTTTCCATCACGCCTGCCCTAATACTGCATAAATAATGTGTTACGATGCAAGATATCATTGGTCAAAAAAAAGCAAAGCAAGCTATATCTGAAAATTTACATTTAGTAAGGATGTTTGTTTTAAAAGTATGCAGAAAATGCATTTTCTGTTAAGAGTTACGGTAGCAGCACTAATGATGAAGTTGTTTGGAAATCTCCTAAGGTTTTCCTCACAGTTCATGTGGTGGGTCCCATTTAGTAGCAGAAAGTCTAATACTTCAGTCTAGTTTTCTAACTAATTTTCTTGCAGATAATTACATTTTTTCCTGACATCTACAACAGGTTATCGCCACTGTTTTAAGAATTACCATGGAGTTCACTTGTAAAATCATATAAATCCTCCAGAATGTATTAAAAAGAAAAAAAAAAGTATAAATAAATGAATGCTGTAACTTCTTAGTTATTAAGAAAACCACAGTCTATCAGTTTTAATTTGATGTAATTAAGTATAGAGGTTTCTGTACATAAAGCTCAATTATAACTAAAACGTTTAGGACACTAAAATGTTTGAACTGAAGAAACTGATACTGATTAGATTACTGTTTAGAACCTGACTTGCTAAGGTCTTAATCAATGGCAGGGTCTTTACCATTATAGCATAAATAATAGTGAAATTGTGCTTTTGGTTTTTACTGTACAATTTTACTCATTATTTTACTTTATTGAAACACTTCGGGATACTGACTAAAATTTATTAGAATTTTAGAAACAGTAATTCATTGGAGGATGCTGATGAGAAGTAATGATTTTTAGCTTCTTTAGATTTTTCCTAATTGAAATCAAGTAAAACAACTTTGAAAAAAGTAATTGTTATCTACAGTGCTTTAATATTACTGGCTGCAGATATTTTTCTTTTTTAAATAGATGCATCTAGGCATCAGAATTATTTTGAAAAAATTGATATCAGGTTCCTAGTTAATTTATGGTAATGTTTTTCTGTTTGATTGCTTTTTTATTATTATATTTTTAGAACATAAAAGGTAGCAAGAAACTGCCAAATAAGAGAAGCAGTTCAAAGAGATCAATACAATTGCTCCAGGACCTGGCAGCTATAACCAAGCTCCCACAATGGACTTGGCTAGAAGTAGCAATAAGCAGAGAGCGTCTAAAGAGCATAGTCAGCTGGTATGTCAATTTTAAATGTCTGTGTAATGTTAATTCCCTTTTCAAAAAATGATCAAGCATATTACTGAACATTTGTGATAATGTTTTTATCATGCTAATATTCTGAACGGCTAAGCTGAGCCATGCCAAGTGCAAAAATGATTGAACATTCAAGCTTGTGTCTACAGTAAGCAAAACCTGCTTTTTTTTTTTTTTTTTAAAGTTACTGAAATGTACTTTTCTTTGTACGTCATCTGTAACTCAACAAGATCCAAACAAAAATCCAGCCATTAATGGTAACTTATAAAGAAGTTTTGGAACTTTGTAGAGAAATGGGTTTTTGGAGTTTAATTTGCAGTAGATATGGAAGCTAAATAAGTGACTGAGTTTTTTCACATTGCTAAATGGTGCGTAGGGCCAGGATACTGATACCATCTAGTGGTTACAGATGTCCTAATGCTGTTAGGCATTCTTGAATATGATAAGAACCCAGAAGGTATCATCACCATCTTTCAGTTGGCTTGGACAGATATTAGTAATCCTATTAGCCATACGCATCCACAATTTAATTGGTTTATGCTTGTGCAACAACGTGACACAGGTAACTAAAATTGATGTCCTTTGTCAGTGCATGTAATGTTATAAAGTTACCACTGCTGTGGGGAGTACCTAGTGGTTCTGTAGTATTCTGAGGTCTTGCACCTCCTACTGTAAAGTGAAAGTGTGTGGTTTGTGGGTTTTTTTGTTGTTGTTTTTTGGGGGTTTGTTTGTTTGTTTTGTTGTTCTTTTTTTTTTTTTTTTTTAAGTATAGTGCATTTGGTTCCATCAGGGATACCCATTTATTTACTGTGAGTAAAGTTGTGTGGATAATCTATTTAAAAAAAAAAATATTTCAAATATGTTTATATATATTAAAAAAAAACTTTTTTTTTTTTTTCTTTAGAAGAGCAAGCTGTAGACTCTAAATATCTGCTGAAAGGAGGATGATCCCTCTGTTCCTTCTCCTGACCAGACTTGGATGTGAAGAAACTGAGGATGGCACTCATAAAACAGGACCCACCTTAGAGATATGACACTGGGTCCAGCTTACTATCAGACATTATTTGTAAGTAACTTCTAATGACTCCCACATCACTGAAGATAAAACAATAAAATACTGTGGTTGACTAGGTTTTTAATAAAAACGTCCAACCAACCAACCAACCCTGCTGCCTCCCCCCCTTCCCCCACCTCACCCCCCAACAACAACCACAGATTGTCCTGTTCTGTTTTCTTCTAGAATAACAAAAATGGAACCAGTGCCACTAGACTTCTGACTCTATGTAAGACGTTTCTGGAGGATATGGATGTGCATCTAATGAAGTCTCATGTAGTATCAGCTTCACTACTTTAGCTAAAAGACTAGGAAAAACCCCTGTAGCTCTGAAAGACAGTTATCATTCCCTTTTCGGCTTGGACAGAAAGGTAATGTAATAATAACACATGATAATTGTGCAAGCAATATTAGAGAGGTTTAGTGTATACAGGCTGCAAGAAACCTGCTTACACATTTTTACAGTCACTACTTTCGTAAAATAACAAAACTATGAGAAAATTGTTTCAAAGAATTCAAGTATGTCTGATTTTTATTTTTTTAAATCACAGAAAAAATAACTAAATTAAAAGAATGGGATTCAATATAGTACTTATCCTGAGTTCTACCTTAAAAATACATCTTTATCACTCGCTGTTTTATTTTTATTTGCAAATATTCCAGATAAACTTCCTGTGTTTTGGCATATTTTTTTTCTTAACCATAGGTCACAAATAATTTCCAAGGAAAGATATTTTTTTTCTCTCCCTTTACTTCCTTCATAAGCAGAGTAATATATAAATAAATAGATATATGTGTATGTATTATACATATGAAACGTAAAATCTCTTTTAAAGTCACACAGTTCTTTGATAGTCCTTTCTGAGCTACAAGGGGACTATTGCAGAAAAATCTTGAAGTTCTAGGATTTCATGTAAGATTTCAGCATGTGATTCAACAGGTCCTGCAGGCATTCTTGAATTCTTTGAATAAACTTTCTCATAATTTTGTTATTTTAAGAAAGTAATGAGCTTTGATAGTTCTGCTGTGTTTTCAGGATCTTAATGAGTTGTATTATTTGTAATTTTTCTCAAAAGTGTGAGATGTTACAGTAAAATCTGGCAACTTTAATATTAAAAATCTGAGTCCCAAAACTAAAGCATCTGGCAAAAAAATCTGCCTGCTGAGTAGTTGTTATGACTGATAGGTTTTTGGCTGCGGTATTTCCATTTCCTGTTTATAATGTTTATCTCCTTATCATTCTTGACATTTTCATCTTTAATAAAAAACATATCATTGTAGGTCAGGGTAGTGATGTATTAATGCCTTTTTCAAAAGGTACTTGGGATTTAATTGTGTGACTCTTGCTAACAGAATAGGTGACAGGTCTGTGGCAAAAAATGCTATTTTCAAAGTCTGTATGTTACCAGTTTATTTTTACTCTAAAGTCTTTTTGTACTGTCTGCATTTTTTACTTGTAGTTCAACGTACTGCTTATTCAAAGAATTAGTTATGCTTTTTCAGACTGTTAAAACACTTTTGGAGCTGAAAGCTTGTAAATCTACTATCAAATCTACGTTGGAAAAAAAAAAAGTTCTTTTAATTCTGAGATAACTTTTACAGATTAGCAGTTCTACTTTAAAACAATTCCGAGAATTGACAGATTCGAAGTCTGTAAGCCGTGGGTTATAACTCTCATATTCAGTTGCAAGATGTGAATTTTTACAATATTGTAATAAACAGTGTGTTCTTTAATGTTTCTGTCACATCTTCTGAAACAAATTGCAGATTAAATATGTCTTCCATTTGAAAGGCTTTAATAGCTCTTCAGTATTCCTTATTACAGACAATTCTGGAGTAGCAACATCAGCTATATATAACATTTATGACAAAGGGGAGGCTTGAGCAATACTAGTTGCATAGAGTGAATTATAGTTCATAATTAATGAAAATAAAAGAATAATGAATTACTTCTTTTTGGTTACTGTTTTTGCTTGGAATTATTTTTCCAATAAATGCTTTAGGGGGCAGCAGAGTCATGTAGTGATCCAGTTTGCAACCATTTCTTAGTATTTCATGCTAGTGCTTCAGTATTCAGCATTTTTGCTAAGAATCATGTTTTCTGTGAATGCTGTTGCATCATGTTTTCTAAACACTGAATAAGCAAAATGGATAGTCTACAAGTGATCGTATGTAGAATCTGTGTAGTTATCTGTAATTATTGTGGTTATACAAATAGAGAACTAAGGCAAGGAGATTAAATGGTATACTGAAAAAGTGTTAGGGAATGTGAGAATTTCAATCTGAAGTAAGTTTCTGATTTCTAGATTTGGACGATTTCAGGTAGCATTTTAGCTACCTGTATGCTTTATATTTTAGGAAGGAAGAGACAAAAGGTCAAGACAACTCATAGAATGTACAACTGAAGTTTTTATTCAAAATTTGTATTTCTTTTCCATAATTTATTCAGAAACAATTTTTGCATTCTAGATTTAACTGATGGTGTTAAAAGACAACTTTTCATGAGAATTTAAAATGTTTTTATGTTTTAAGGAATGTTGACCATTTCGTCACTGTTAAAAATCTAGTTGGGTTTTGGACTTGGATACAACATTGAAGTACTGATCACAGCCGAGATCATACTTTTAAAGTAGTCAAAACTATGGGTTAGAAGGGAAGACATTTTAAGTGATTCATTGGAGGCTATTAATTCGTATGTTGAACCTTTTGTTCTTCTCTATTTGGTTTTAATAAAATACTTTATTTTTCTTACTATGTTTCTGATTCTGCTATGGGCAGAGGTAGTCATGCCTGAGTCTTGTCATGCTCCTGTTTCTCTTAGAATTGAACAATTTTTCTTCAATTCTTAGGACTTGTTTGCAGGATTATACTTCCACGCAGATGCACGTTTCTCTTAATTCTTATTACAGAATCAATGGGATCAGTTAATACTTTGTGTGTGGATATATATGAGCAATAATAGCCATCAAGCATATCAGGGACACACACCAACAACATAAAACTAAAGCATTATGATCCTCAGGGGAGAAAGGGCTTTCAAATACTCTGAAAACAATTCTGTCTTCTGGGGTTTTTGACAGTGCTTTCTTGTTAGCAAAAAATACATGATTACATTTTTATTTGTTTAATATAAATTTGCTTAAATAACAACATTACACAAGCTTTAATAATTTAATGAGTTTTCACAGTTATAATAGCACAACAAGAAACAACACAAAAGACAGATACAATATACAAGTCCTTAAGTGGATAATAAACTATTTAGAGTGTTCTTTCATCTCTTGCTACAGCTGTTTTGGCTTTGCCTTTTCCCTAGAGAAGTGACAGAGTATGTGTAGCAATTGTTGAGTTGAATCTTTATTTTTATTTTACACAACCACTATTTTTAGGTTAGAGCTTCCTCATTGTGCCTCAAAGCTCAATCCACTCAACTAAGGTTCCTCGACTTGCTGCTTTTTTTCTTACTGCGGGTACGTATTTTGGATAAGCAATGAATTCTCAAAGCATGTTTTCACTGTCAAACAAATGTAGGCCTCAATCTAGCAAGGCATTTACATCTTAATAGTTAAATACTTAGTTAACTGTTGCGTTTGACTGCAGTAGGACCACTTATGTGTTTTAGGCTATGGACGTGCTAAAGCGCTTTAGTGGGTTGGTGCCCACATGTAATGCCAAGGAAAAGCAACAAATTTGCATTATGTTACTGAGCTAGGCCTCTGATACATATATAGATCTGCAAAGTCTTCAATTAAAAACAATTTAAAAAAATTCCTATTTTATAATGCGAATATTGTAGCTATTTAAACATATGCCCTCTATAAATATCACAGAGTTAGTTTTAAAAAAAACCCCAGTTGTTCATTTTTACTTGCTCTTACGGTGAGTATTACCATGCTTTGATAGATTGGCAGTTGCTTTAAAAATGTGTAAGGACTGGTGTATTAGGCTGGGACCTGGGGAGCTCTGCAGATTTAGGGCTGCTTGCCCATAAAATATGGTTTGGAGGGAGAGCTGAAGGAAGTGAATAATTCTGTGGCATAAAGTGAGAAAATAGAGTGTTTGAACAGAGCAGCAGTATCAAGAGGTCTGTGCTGAGAGGTGCTGCCTTAGTTAAAATATTATAACCCTCAATGGTGTAATTGTGTTAGGGAGTTAAATACATTGTGCTGGAAAAAGATGAAAAATATTGAAACCAGGTTACTTTTAAAAGGTGTTTTATTTAAAAGAATAATTAAAAACCAAAATATTGTTATACTAGAGGTTAGTGAGGTGGCTATAAAGGCTACGTAAGCACTGTATGTATGTAATACATCTGCATACATCATCAGGCAACTGGATCTCAGGCCTTACTCAAGCGGTTTCATCAATGCTCATAAAGTTTCAGGTAGTATTTCAGAATATGAAAAATATGTCCTTTTAAAACAGCATGTGTAATCAGCCTAAATCTGCTTTACAGAGTTGGGTATTCAAACTAAATCGTACCGCTGGAGTCTGACACTGATATATTAGCTAATGTTGGTAACATGCTGGGAACTACCTGTGTGCTGTAACACTGGAAGGCAGTCCATTAGTGCCTGAATTAATGCACTCAGGGACTTTTAATTCTTCACAGAATCTATTTCCATATTTAATTACGGGAAAGTCATAGAAAAAAGTTACAAAGCACCTTCTTCATCCATTTCATTGTCAACGGGAGTGGCGATTAGTAATTCTTCTTCAAGTTATATTGCAATGTTCACTTAAAATAATGCAGCTCCTTGCTGAGTTTGCTCCAATTAAACCATATTTTATTTGCTAATGACTCACCAAGTTGACAATGACCTTGAGGTTGGTATTGTCAACACTTCTTGGCATAAAGAGCTAAATGATTTAGAGTTATTATGAGTGCATCAATTTATTCTTCAGTCTTTGTCAGTATTTTTAAAAAGCTTTTTAATTCCATTACAGATATGATACTTTACCTGAATAATGTACAGGTTAGTAAGTTAAGTAACAGTCCATTTATATGGCTTTTACTGTGGATTTTAAAGACTGTATATATAAGACAACACTTCTATTGTTTTGAGTCTGAAAAAGTGTACTAAACTGGGTTGTCTGTAGAGTTGAGTAGTTTTAATCACTACAAATGCAATTTATTACTGTCACATTTCTGTTGGCCATAAGTTGCTTCTATAAATACATTTATGAATATTTAGATATTGAATTTCACTGTTTCAGAAGTTATATTTTATCATGGTCTAATTTATTTCACTGTATGTTAAAAAAGGCTGCTAGTATAATTGAACAGAATAAGATGTTAATTCTTTAGGAATGCTTCTTGGTAATTTAAAATGAATATGAATAATAAAATTACATTTATATAATTTAGAACCTCATAGTTACAGTTTAGTAAAAAGAGCAAAAGCCCGTGCCTTTAGATGTAATTTACAGTGGGCTAGTTTGAGCATTTTAGACAATCGCAATATTTGGCACACATGAGTGCAGTAATGAACTCTGTTTTGTCACGAAAAATATTCCTGAACTTCTTAATTTGTTGTTTTTATAATTTCTACTTTTGGAACCTAATGTTGCATGTCATCTTAGTCCAGGTGCATACATAATCATACTGCCAATTCATGAACATTATTTGCTGGGAACTATCATTAGTTCCTGTTTCCTCACATTTTTGTATTAGATCATACCTGTCTTCAAGGGTGGTGGTGGGGAAAGAACCTTAGTGACTTCAGAAAGAAGTAGATACCACTACTTTAAAAAATATTCTAAGTTTCATGTTCTGATTTGATGCATTTAGATTGTATTATATTTTACTTGTTAAGAATATCATTCAATATGCTGAAAATACTACTTACTGCATGCCATTTTAAAAACAGTGATCAAACTACCATCTTTCCTCAAGCAGATCTTAGGAATATACTCCTTTTTGTTTTGCCTTCAAGAAAAGAATTGAGTTACTATGCCATAAAAATTGACTTTAATGGAGTCGTCATTATGTGCATATACCATAACTGAGAAACCGTATGATCTAATTACTGTAACCCGTTTCTTTCTTAACTCTAAATTTCTGTTCTCAGTTTCTGCATCGTGCCTAATAAATTATTGTACAGGCTTTGGACTGTTCAAGCTAGAGATTGTGAGGTGCCTAGGGTCTTTTGAATAATGAAAGGTCGAATAATAGTGTGCATATATATATAGCTTCCTAGGGAGTAGCAAGCACAGATTTCAGCTCAAGATACTGAATCATGTACACAAGTTTAAGTATACATATTATTATTATCTCTTTGTATGAAAAATGCCTTTTAACATCGCTTTTCAATTTTACAGTAGAGTAAATTGTGCTGAGCGTTCTTCTGTAGATGTTAGAATATGGCTAGAAATGCCAGTGATCTGACTGGATGACATATTTCTATAGCAAAGTTTTCTTTCATATTATTTTTATTTGGAAACATATGCTTATTTGAATTAGCAAGGGATCGGAATAAATAATTTTCCTTCAGACTACATAGTGTGACTAGTGTTTTAAAAGCAGAGATCGCTTCTAATGTTTTGTTCAGGATTTTGGTTTTTCACTCTTCAGTACCATCAGCTGTGATATTTGAAGTTGCTCGTAATTTTGAAATGTTGTTTCAGTCATGTAAGGCTCACTACTCTGTAAGTAGGGTGCATCTACAAAAAAGCAGCATCTGCATAAAATGAGAGAATGACTACGTTTGACTCTTTTGTTTGTTTTTGTTTTTAATTTGGATTTGCAAATCATAGAAGATTTTATACCTTGTGGAAATATATACTTTTCATTATCACAGAAACTAACTGTATGCTATTAGAAATGTTTAATATATGCTTCTAAATGTACTACTCTTCTTCTGTATAAAGTTCCTTTACTTGTCAATTGCTGTCCCCAGAAAAAAGAAGCAAAAATGTATAGACTAAATCATGTCATAGTAAGATGGCAATCTGCACATTTTATTCTCCTTAACAGGCCTTTATAATTTTACACTTTATTATTAGTAATTTAATCTCATTCCTCTGAACGTACATGCTGACTTCTGTTTTTTTTTTTTTTTTGAGCTGACATGCCTCTGGATGGGGTTCAGTTTGGAGTTCAGATAAATTAAGTCTCACTGATGTAAAACAGCTATCTGCTCAACATTTTCCCAGATCATAGAGGATATGTTGGAGATCAGGGACATTCAACTCCTGAAGACCCCCACCAGCGTAGTTAGAATGTACAAGACTTTTCCTGCTGTGTCAAGGTTCTGTTCCATTAATAATAATATCATGCTATTCCTTTGTTAGTATCATAATAAAAGGTAGGTAATTCCACAAAATTAACCATATAAAAAAATTCAATATGCTTATCCTTATTACAGACTTCAAAATAAATTAGATTTCTACAGGATCTAATCTGTCACAATTTAAACTAGTTTTAAGAAGTCCATTCTGTATATATCTGGACAATAATAACTTTTTTCTATCATAGATTAAAACAGTAGTAAATAGTGCCTTACAGAGCCACTTGATGGTGCTGTCACCCTTTTGGTCTGAAAATTCAGTTTAGCTCTCATGCTTCCTTTGTAATAACAAACGTCTTAAACTGTTTTATATGGTGAAGGAGGAAGAATTGTATGAGCAAGGAAAAGATTATTGTTTTCCTGTCTTTTTATTTTCTTATCTTTTTTCTTTCTTGCCAGGGAAAGGTAACATGTTAAGAAAGAAATCTGTAAGCCTGTGAATTTTTATTGTGAGAATGTATAGACTGTGTATAGGGATAATACACGTGTAAAAAAAGGAATCTAAACTGAGGAAGACACTAACTGATATTTTCAGGATTCTGAAGTTATTTGTGCATAATAAAGGAAAAACATGACCGAGTTGTTCTTCTGAGATGGGACTGACTTCAATGTTAAAATGATTGAATTATAAAAACATGCATGCTTATCCTGCATGCACATTCTGTTAATGGTAGCAAAGGTGTGGGTTTTTTTGTTTTGGTTTTTTTTTTCAAAATAATAGAAAGATGATGCTCTTTGAACGGAAGCTGAGTATGGATGGCCAGTCTTATTGCCAGTTTGTGTGTCTGAGAACATTCTCTCTGTGGTTAATGTGTCAGATTTGTTAGAAGTTGTGTAAAAATTGCTGTGAATTATGTTGATAGGTTTAGAATTGGTGAAATTTTAGATATATAATGTATTTGCTGAACTGGTTGTTTTCTGATCTCTAAAGACACATTTAGTCTACAGGCCATGTTAATTCAGTTTTTGTGTGGTGTGTATTTAGCATGGTTTTGATTCTTTAGGCAAGTAATAATCTATTTGGGACAGTAATTTTGGATAAGTGAGACATAAGATTACATCTGTGAGGTATTTTTCATTGATGTTTCTTTGTACCATCCTAGTAAAAGCAGCTTTTGCTGGGGAACATGCGTATCCTGCTTAGTTCTTCATTAGGATTCTCTGATTTTCACTTTTTTTGTTATAAAAATATATTTAATTTTAAGTTGAGGGTTTGCACTGAACTTTCTGAATTAAAATACTCTACATATTGATTTTCAAACTAACTCCTGTAAACTCTTCTACGAATTCCAATAGTTTACTCTTTGTGGTTTTTGCATGATATTAATTAATGCAGGGTGACCTTTGATAGTCTAGACTGAATTTTATATTTATATATATACACACACATAGAGTTGAACATGAAGCTGAAAAGTTAGTAATGAAGTGAAAGCAAATATTTGTACAAACCGTTGAGTCAAAGTAGATGTGTTCTACCGAGCTTAGTACGTTTCCTTCAGCCATTTACAACTCATGACTACTATATAAATGTATTCATGTTGGAAACAGGTAATTTAGGCGCTAGCTTGGAGGGGGGGAGGGAAGGGAACTATAACACAAACACATAGTAGAACAAAATGACAGTATATGAACACAGAATTTGAATTTTGTTGGTATACCTCACATTAAATGGAACTGTTGCTTCCAGTCTAACTTCTGTAAAATCTGTTGAATAGAACATAACTGGATGTGTGTTTGATAGCTTGAAAGATGACTATGCAGATGTGTGCAGAAAGTGTAATTGGACAGATGAGTGGTCCGTTAAGCAGGGCTGTAGCGCTGAGGTCTGTAAGTGCTTGGTGTGGACAGTGATAACCTGAATTTTGTTACATTTGCCATTTTTATGCATTCCGGTCTGTATAGTTTGAAGATAAATTGTTAATCAGGACTTGATTTTTCTATGGCAATCATCACCGCATCTCTGGGAGAGATATCTGTACTCTGCTTAATTTGTTGTGTATGATTAACAAGTAGCTCTGTATAGGAATTAAAATGAAAAATCTAACTTGAATACGTGAGAAAAAAACTTAAAAAAATAAATTGTTTCCACGGTGAAATATACTGCCTGGAATCACAAGCTGCCTACCTGCTGGACTGCACTGGAGTTGTAAATCCTCAATGCTCTCTTAGCTGATAACTGAAGTTATTGTTCTGTGTAGTTTCAGCATTACCCATCACAATGTCAAGAGTGAAACAAACTGATGTTATTAGGAAATTGTTAGTTTCACAACTGCTCTCTGTAGAGAACAGGGTTGAGGGTGGAGATCATGTGAGTGAGGAAATGACGTGAAGACCTGCTTTGGAGGCCTTTGCAATGTAATCAAATTAAACCACTACATGGTTTATATTGTAATTATGGTATATCTAGGAAAAAAACCCAAACCTTATGTAGAACATTCACTACAAGCATCTAGGTAACGTTTATACTTTATTTTTGGCTGGCAGCTATTACATGTTTTAGCTGTACTTTGTAGATAAGGCAAAAATGTGGCCAAGAAATTGGAAAATTCTTCAAATTATTTTTTTTTCCTTTCCTTTACATTAAGGTTTTACTTATTCTGCCCTGAACTATAGAGGAATGCATTTTAGGAATTTAACTGGAAAACGCTGTGAGTTTAAACCTGGAGAAGGACCAGAACCTGCACAATGTGACGTAAGTCGGTAATAACAATTTCGGAATAAACAGGTAAAAAAAAAATATTGTTTATTCTTAGAATTAGTTTGTTATATTTTTTTGGTTTTATCTACATTGTGCTAATATATTTTGATTGTCTTAAGTTTTTAGCCTTTCTGTTTGCAGCAGTCAGGCTCATCTGCTGTTCCTGAGCTCTTCTGCTTCACGAAGACTTTCCTTTCACATATGCAGACATTTCTGCTTGTTTCACTGGAAACGTAATCCTTACAGTTATTAATTTTGCTGTGGTTTCAGTGCAGTGAACACATTTTTAAAGGTTTATTTTACTGAAAGCCAATTTACTTTATACTTGATGGCTTGTAAAATATATTATCTACTTTCAGTAACGTGTTTGAGCTTTTGACTCATCCAGTCTGGTCTTCTGCCACACTTGATAGCCTTTTTGCATATTAGAATGTGCTTTGAGGGAAGTGCTCTTGAATATCAATCAGCTCAGCTCTCCTGAGCCCCTTGGCCATTCAGAGCCATGCCCTATGGGATACAGTCAAGCAGACCCCTGAGCAAGTCAAAGCTAGGAGATGTGCTCTGCCAGGCTTGTTAGTGATGAAAAAGGATGAGTTCTTTGTGAATATGAAGGTCAAAGTGGTGGTAGAATTTAAGACTCTGAGAGAAGTATGCAAGGCAGATAATAAAATTAATCTTTATTTAACTAATCCTTAATTTAGCCCCTTCTCTTGGCTTCCAAATGGTTCATCATCAAAAAGGATGTAGGGAAGTATTTTTCCTAGTTGAGCTTATAGCTTTGTGTTAAGATGAAGGCATCTCACATGTGTCTGTAACTTCCTGTAGAGGTGCTTGTTAAGATACTGTAGACTATATATTTCTACTACTATACAAGCGCTTATTAAGCATACAGAAAATGTGCTTATGACCATTACTTCCTCTTCTGTGTGTCATGAGTACAAATGACCAGCTTTAATTTCTTTTTAAAACAACAACAACAACAAGACTTCGGGTTTCAGATTGTATATCCTATTCTCAAACTTAAAGTGAAACAGGAAGTTAATATGAAAAGTTTGGGAAAGACAAGATTTTAGAATCTTTTTCAGTGCCCCTGCTGGCTGGCTTTAAGAAGCAATATGATCAATGCGCTGCCTGATGTCAATTGTGTTTGGAGGCAACTAACAATCTGTGTTCGTTATAAAAGGCACTTAAGCATGTAACTCTGGCCTATAAATTCCAAGTCTATGACTGCAGAGCTTTGCCAGTTTGCATCTTTGCGATTCTGATGTTGAATGCCTGAATCGCCTGTTCCCAGTATAGGCTCTTAAGCCGTGTAAGTGCTTTTGTTTTATGTGGTTGTATTGATGTTTGTGCCTGAGCAGACGGGTTTCTACATGTATTTCAGAGGCCTGGGTCTATGGAACTTTTGAATAAAGATAAAAATAATGATTACTTGTGTCCTTATACTCAAGTAATCAACTGATTAGGGCCTAAGTTTTCAGACTACAGATGTAAATTCACTAGAAGTAGGAGAGAGAAATTTTAAAAATAAACTTCAGCATGTGTTATCTTTAGGCTGGTTGGTCTTAATTTGCTATGCAAGCATCTGTCACGGTTTAAATCCTTTCCAGTGTCTTCACCAGACTTATTGAAATGTCATTTGAAGTAGTCATAAAAACTATTTGTGTAATTAAAGTGATTTCCTTTGAAGTCTTTTTCCTAAAATTAGTCTTAGAAGGGGTCTCTAGAGAGCTGCTTTACCAAGAGCATTTTCAAAATTTGTGGTATAGGTAGGTCTGTTTTGGTTAATTTTACTGTTAAGTCTCATAATTAGAGTTAGAGTATCATAAGTCCCCTGAAGATTTGTTTTACGTGTGTTAGGGTAACATATCTCCAAAATTGTATGTTCTCTTTTCTGTATGCTTTTTATTTTTTTCCATTGAGTGGTTGTTAGAGTCATCCTGTGATAACTGCATGATTTTGCCATTATTGAACATGATTTGTGTTGCTTCTTTGGGTTTACAGCATAATTGTGCAATACTGTGGGACCCCTCCCATTAGTAAGTAATCTAGGCTTTCATTAGTTATTGAAAGCAGCAGCTGTTTGTAATAGGAGAATAGGCTTTCACTAGATGTATTTAGATAAACATTTAAAAATGAAGACTCATAAATCTTTCCTTTAACTTCTAACGGGAAACTGCACTGCAACAACAAAAAAGAAAGCAAGAAAAAATATGACCTCTAAATCCCACGGTACCATGAAGTAATAGAATTACAGGAAGAAAAGGAGGTAATGGCATTTCAGCTTTTTCCTACTGTTTGAAAACTAATTTATACCTGGATTTCAGGTGCAAGGCTTTTATATGCAGGACGAAAAAAACCCTGCAATTTATATTGAAAATGGAAAAAATCTAGTTAAGAATGAAAATTCATGAGTTTTTTTTTTCCCCTCTCCTATTTCATTGTAAATCCTGTGAAGTAATTTAAGAGCATAAGCTTTTTATACTTTGTAGAAATTGTGAAGCTGAGTATTTTCGCACACTTTTGGAATGGTATGTCAAAATTGAAATCAAATGACTCATAATCATAACTCCTCTCAGAATTCATCAAGATTCAATAAATATACATCAAAACATATTTAGAATAAATTACCTGTGTTATTGGTTTTATTTAAAGTATATTTTTAACTGAATAAATGGAATATTTCAGATGTTTTATACAACATGGCAGAATTTTGGAGCCTTTAGGCATACATGCAGAGAGAAGGCTTAATCTACAGGCAATTGCTTTAACTTCTGTATACTTTTCTTATGTAACAATGCTTTCTTTCTACATTTGCTTTATATATTTATATTTTTAGAGATTGTGGTTAAAAAAAAATTAAGAAAGCAATGCTTCACTACATCCAACTGCATTTTCTCTTTTGACTGAGTTTTCCATGTCTCCAGCAAAATGTTTGAGGTGCGAACCTTCTTGTCATTGCATGTTCTTCGGTTTCCTACTTTCACTCAGTGTCATTATAAAGAATTGTAAGGTAAATGGGATAGATACTACCAGTTCGAGCTGATAAGTGATAGAAGAACACCAAGCATCATTTTTCAAAGTTGTGAATACTAGAAGTAACCAATTTTCATTAAAGAAGTAACTGCCATTACTGGATCAAATGACAGACACACTTACGGTTTTGAGACAAAGCTGCAAATAATTCATTTTGTGCATGTGAAAAGTTTTGTCAAAATTCAAGGAACTTAAGTATAGCTAGGACTTCTGAATTTTGAAAATCTTTGTATGTGGATGCAAAGCTGAGAAAAAAATATTATTTTTAGCACACAACCTTTTAACTGAAGGGTATTATAACTAAGACTGTTGTATTGTTGTACCAAGATTCCTGAAACTATTTTGCATAAACTTGCAAAAGCTGTCTGATGACATCTCTTGAAATAATGAGGTTGTCTTGCAAATGTTTACTGGAACCATGGTTTCTTATTTGAAATAGTCTCAGGTAATAATTAATGAGGAAGTTAATACCTTATCTCACGCAAAGGCCAAAGGACCAAGCAGTGACATGAATGGGTGGAACTGCATTAGTGGGAGGCAGCTGTTCTCTTGGCATATGATCAGATGTGTGCCATGCAAAGAGGTCTAAATGTGAGATTGTACCTTCTTAGCTCTTTTATGCCTTATCCCTTAATTCCTAATAAACTAGTTCAGTCTTCCTTGGGTGTGTAAATCTGCCCTTGACATAAGAGGAATACAGAAACAATTACATAAATGGATACACAGAAGGGTGTAAGAGTGTGAGAGGAAATAGCACTCCTTTTACTGAGGAAGAAGCAATGTGGAAAACTAGATAGCTTCAGGAACGAAGGGGAAAATAGTGTTTGTAGGCAGGAAGTGATAAAAAAGGAAAAGATTACTATGTTTTTGCATGTTGGTAGAGGTAGAGAATGTGGTGTGTTTTTCTATCTGGCTTTAAAGTTCAACAAAGAATTGATGAATGAATGTTGCTTCATATTTTCAAATAACATGAAATGTTTGATGACAATATTCTCTTCAGGTTTCTGCTAAGTGCTAATGCATAAAAAAATTTATAATAAAAATAAAATTATCAGATTTAAAAAGTGTGTTAACTGAGAATTAAATTTGAGGGTACATCCCAGTAATTTAAGTTGATGAACAGTGTGTAGTAATTACCTTAGAGATCCCAGTTCTTTAAGGTATGGAAAGCAGACCTGACCAGGTAAAAACCATCTTTTTGTGCTTAGCTAGGATGATACACACAGTTAAAGGCGTGTGTGTGAAATACTCATGTGAACAGTTAGCTGAACTCAGCCCTGTGCTTTGGGATTGAATGCAACAACTGAAAAACTTAGTCTTGCAACCAAACTTAAACCTGAGCTTTGGGATTGGATTTTCTCATGTCCAGGAAAGATTATATGCTAATTTATGCTTTTTCTATTGCAAAGGCATTCATAACACTTACTTTCCTGTGAACCCACAGATTTCTGATAAGACTTGAGCTTACAGTGCAGCCTATTAATCAGAGCAACATCTTTCCATGGTACTCTTATTCACAAAGCTGGTGAGAATTTCATGTCAATGAGTCTGCAAGTTCTTATTCAAATTTGGTTGAGTGACTAATAGGTTCAAAATTATCATGAAAGGATGAATTGACTTACATACCTGCAAGCTTTACCATGTCCTTTTTTTCATCTAAAGACTAGGCTGCAAATTGCAGGGTTTTTAATCATCAGCTCATTCTAATTTAGATTCACAAATGTTAAAATGCTCAGCTGTAACTGAGTGTATGTCATAGCATGCCTTCTGGGAAAGACACGGGTTTTCTAAATGACCTTATTGAGAGTTTTCATGTCTGAAAATATTTGGATCTTTTTTTAAGCTGCACTGCATGTAAAGTACTATGACCTTGGAATTTGTGAAGAAGCTTATGAATTCAAAAACATGCGTAGGCTGTTCTTAAACTGGGAAGTGGGAAAGGAAACAAGGGGCTTACACCATTTCAGAAAAGAGGAGGAGTTGATCTAAAGATGTGAAGCATCGATCTGGATACTTTTTAAAATTTACTACATTCCCATTTTGTGGTGAAAAGTCCATAAAAGTGTTTCTTCAATTATTTTAGTATCATTAAGATATTTCACCTTAAGGAAGTTAGGCTTTTAAAGATACTTCTTGTAATAACTTCCACTGAGCAAGTGCAAAATAGTATTTTCTTGAATAATTTCAGAGAAAGGCCTGGAGACCCAGCTTTCACTTGATAGTGCTACTAATATAGTATTAATAACAATGAGCACAGCTTGGAGCAGTGCTGTCAGTTTCTCATTTCTTCCTTAATACTGATGACTTTTAGGTAGCTTTGGTCTGAATACCTTGAAGAATGCTAAGGAAAAACAATCTTGAAGCTGAATGCGTGTCAAAATTTTAGCATTGTTGTGAAAAAGGGAAATGCCAGGTGCCATATTATAGCATGTACACATGGAAGTATAGCCTGCAAGGCACATGAAATAATTCTTGCTAGCTGTGCTGCACAGGCCAAACTTTATCTGGAGTATGGTGTCACATCAAGTGTATTTAGAGTAAAAAAATATGGAAGCCAATCAGAGTCAGTTTAGAGGAAAATAATGAGACTGATGAGAGATTTAGAGGGTGTTCCTAGATAGAAAAAATAAGTGAGCTGTATTAGTTAATGTAAAGAACAAAAGGGGACTTACTGTAGTAATCTGCAACTATGCCAAAGCTTGCTGAAGAGAGGCAGGAAATAATGTGATTTCTAAATCCATTTGCAATCACGATGAGAAGAGGAAAAAATTTGGCCTAGCATAGATTCGTGTAAATGTGCTTCTTTTGAAAGAGTTATCAAAGGCTTGTAAATTTGATCAATTTCTGCTCTCCATGCAGATTTTGACTGGCTTTTTTTCAGACCCATATTTATGGAAAGTTTTAGTGAATAGATTGCTTTATTTTTGAGAACAAAAAAACATTTCGGGTGAGGAGGGGTAGACTTTTTCAATAGCCAAAACAAAAGTAAATTCTGACTTTGTATTTGATTAGCTCTAATGTCTTATTAGAAGATGATTAAAAACTTGAAGCTCATTGTCAGTTCATTTCCCATTTTGTTACTGTGTTTATGCATATATATGTATCGAACTTACAACATAGACATAATCCTATGAAATTCAGGACATCCTGACGTTAAAAATGTATTCACTTGCCGTACTGAGTAAAACAACGTTATTGACTCTGTGTTGGAGATCTATCTTTTGCCAGTCTAATAAATATCCGACTCATTTTCTTAAAATAAAAAAGTCGAAAAAAAGTAGTAGCTTGTGGATGTGCTATGTTGCTATTTGTAACACAAGTTAATGATCTGCTTTATGCCTCCAGATCTGTGAAGATGGTCGTCTTTGAGAAAGGAGGGTAGGAAATGTGTAACAACTTTTTCTATGTGAGTTGAGGATAGAATGTAAGGAGATAAAGCAGGGTTTGGACAGAGCATTTTCTCCTCCCCCATCATATATCTGATTAGCTGATCACTAGCTGCGTCCTTTGAGCCATCACTTGTTTTCAGAGGATATGTGAACACATGTATCAGAAGTTTTGTACATGGTACCTTTTTATCAGTCTGTCTTTTTATAGCATCTGCATGTTTTATCTTAGAATTATGTATTTAAATTGTTTTGCAAATTAATCTGAACCTGTGAATACTAACAGCAATTTTCCCCGAGCAGTCCTAAACTTCAGTGCTTGTTTAACGTCTATGCTGGACTATTTAAGTACGCAACAACACCTTTTTTTACTTGGGAGTCTGTCTTTTCTGCAAACAGAATGACGCATGAATGAAGTATGCACGTATAGATAAATGAGATTCCATCCAAAACACCTTTAAAAAACGTGTGATGGTGGGAGGACTGAATTGGTAGGCCCTATTAGACTTCTGTGTGCTGTCATCTTTAATTTTAACAAAGTAGGAATGTCTTCTTTGTACACTATACTTTCTCAGTTGTAATTACACATTTAAAGTAAAATGGATATTATGGATAAAAATAGAACACACATTAATGTGTGCCTAACAACCAGATTTTACTGGAATTGTAAGTCTTTCTCATTAATAAATTGCGGGTCCTCAATAGGCAAGTGAGCTAACTGAAAAACACAGCAGTTCCCCTCAGAGTGTACTCTACACGTGCTACTGTGATGATATTAACACTTGAGTTTCTTTTTAAATGCTAAGAGTGTATTTCTAGACTGTGATAGCTTTTATTTGCCAATGATATTGTGAATAAGCCTATGAATACACAATTACTTTGTTTTTGCTACACTTCGCCTGCGTTTGGTACCCGTGACTCCCAAAGCTTTGTTTTGTTTGCTGCTAACCTCACTACTGTTAGTTTATTCTCATAGGATAAATCAGTGAAAACCTCTGTTATAAATCATTCGACCATACATAGTTAGTTTCATCTTGTATGTAATGTTAGTAGCTTCTTGTAAAAGAGAATTCTCAGGATCATATAGATTGGAGTTACTGGATCTTGAAGAGCTTCTGTTGCCTCAGGCAGAAGACTGAGGCTGCTTAATCATTTCAGTTCTGGGAACAACAGCAAATCATCTGTGAATTTAAATCTGTTTGAAAAGGTAACTTACACTGGAGTCTCTCTTGGCATATATTAGGCAAAACTGCAATATATACCCTCACAGGGTAGGCATAATTTTCCTTATATTTACTAGAAATCATTGCTTACATGCAAGGTAAGTTTTCGAGTGTCACCAACTCGTTAGTTTTATATGGATTTTTAAAATAGAAATGAAAAAGTATGCACAATACATACACAAGATTAACAATAACTATTTCCAATTCTGTTAAAAAAAAAAATGTTGTGACTTAAAAGTTGAGAAGGCTGCTTTTCATCTTATAATACTAAGAATTAAAAGCTGTTTGGTGTTACATTTTTTTTTATTGAAACATTGAGAGTTTTTAGTAGGTTATGACTTGGATAAAAATTACATGACTTCTATGAAGCCAAAAATTCACTTTTACTTTTAGCTTAAGATAGGGATGTGACAACACTCTTTACTTCTTTAATACATTTTATCCTAAAATGCCAGTGCCTCCCTCCTCCACCTCCCATCCTCCCCTGTGTGAATGTATTGAGCCTTGCAAAATGAATGTGCTGGGATCCTGATGTTCAGTTTACAATTAAGGATGTAATGAGGTTACAGGGCATATTAAGGGTTATTCAACAGATGAGCATGGCAAAGAATTTAAATGTTGTCTTCTAGTAAGAATGTCTTCCTCATTTTTCTGAGACCAGCTACTGATGCAATGTATTATTGGTTTAATGTTACTACAGGATTGGTTTGTTAAAGATACCATTACCTGGTATATCTGTTAAAGAATCTCTCCCAGTGGGTGATTTGCAGCACTTAGTATACTTGTGTTTCTTATCTCCTGGTAGTAGAGTTACATCAGAAATAAAGTTGGTGGATTCTTTTGTAGTGTTTTGAAAAGAAACGAATTGATTCTAAAAGCAAGGGATCTACTCATCCTCAAAAGCTGTTAAATAAAAATATTTGTTTCTGGTTTTAACTTTACCTATCATTTTATTACTTCTTTATACTTTTGGATAGTGCTGTGACTTTGCTTTGTTGCAGCTGTTTATTAACAATATCCTGGTGAATCCTGGCAGATGGTAATGTTCTCTGCAGGTTTCACCCCACACTAGCTCAAAGTCATAACATTTTTCACTATAGGATGGTTTTGTTTTGGGTTTTTCTTTCCTTTTTCTCTAGAGAGACTTGCCTCTCTAGAGTTTCCCCACTGCAACTCTTTGACATTTGCTCACTACCTGAATTGATGAATAGTTGGATTTGCATCAATACTTTCCTCATAAGTAGCTGGCTTTTGTGGTGCCATCACCTTCATGGGCAAATTGGTAGAATGAGTCAAATCCTCACTAGCTTCTGTGGTAATCATTATTTAAAAAAAAAAAAAAAGTCCATTAACTTGTAGTCTGTGTGAATGGAGTTCACTGTAAAATGTTCCTTCCTTTACTACTGTCAGATTGTATTATTTAGAAAGTATGAATAAATGTAGAGTTTTGCAACTGGTAGCTTTTTCCTTTAAGATTTTTGCGTTTACTGTTAATGTCAGAGGTCATGTGTTTATAAATTACTATCAATATTGGGAACTTTTATTTTTCTGGACAATAAAAGTAATGACTTAATCATAAGATCTCCATTTCAGCTTTTCAGGTTATTTCACATTGTCCAAAGAAAAGTAATAGAAGCTACTTTTTTTTTTTTTTTTTAAATGGGAGAAGACAACATTAAAGTGTGTGTGTGTGTATTAAGGAGTGTGACACAGATATCCTAGTAAGACTAATGATTACCTGAAATACTTGTCTTTGCTTTTGAAGCTTAACCCTTTTGCTCATCAATCAGTCAGCAGTGGCAGGTAGTGACCATTAGGTGGATTCATTAGCACCCTGCAGCCTTCTTGTACAGGGTGACCCACATCTGTCTTCATTAGAAGTTTGCTACTTGCCAGTAGTGAACAGATGGGTCATTATAGCCTACATTGCCCTCTGGGCATACCTGGAGGACGGGCAAAGTCGTTCGGTACAGGACACAGATGCATATTTACTTCATAGAAATGGGGCAAGCTATTTCTGATAAGTCTTATAACATTAGACTCAGACTAACTACCTTATACTACCTTAAACTTTAGTGGTTTTGGTTTTTTATTATTATTTATTCTGTCTGACACCAGCTTGGTGAGCATGAAAGCATGGCTAAAACAGAGACTTGAATTATTGATGACCATTTCTTAAAAAAATACTAGAGTATAACATATAGTAATGCTGAACTGTTAATGAGTATTTTCATTTGAACTCTAGGTGCTAATTTCAACATCTCATTTTCCTTTTCTACAACCAGAATATTTTCTGTACAAATTAAATTAAGATTTTTTTTTTTTTTTAAATTCCATGAAGTAAGGCTGAGGATAAAATGCATACATAATCCTGTTGCCAGGAGAGGAAAGTTTAAAAGCCTTGTTTCCTTATTGCTTCAGCATTGCTGTCTACACTGCATAAGTTTAAATCCTGTTCTACCACCATGGTTGAAAAGATTTTTGAAAAAAAACCCCAAACGCCTATACATCAGTTATTCACTATGAATTGCCTTCTTTCAAAACTTTGGAGTCCTTAAGTGTGTATTTTCAATGTTAGCAACATTATAGTTGATATTCCACTTTGGTGTGTTTTTGGAGAAAATTCCTTTAGTTACTGAGTTTAATGTAAAGTACTCATAAATGTGAGGCAAACTGATTCCAGCTAGAAAGTCTGATTATGCCACTAGCTTTCCCCTGGGAAAGAACTACCTGAAACAAGAACTACCTTTACCAGTGAAGAAAGGCGCCCTTTTCTGCTTTAAGATGTCACTGAATTAAAAAAAACAAAACAAAACCAAAAAAACAAACAACAAAACAAAACCGAAGGTGGTGTTCTCTCCTTTACTGAACATACCTTACCATTCTTTTAAGCATAATTATTATAAAAGGACTTGAATTGTTATAAAAGGATTTTTGTTTCTCTAGCTTTTTGTACCAAGTTGTCATCCACTTGGAAGTTGTTTGCTGTATTTAAGTAAGTATACTGTTTCTCTGTTCATCATTTGGAACAGATACTAGTTTTGTCCAATTCTTTTTCTATTGGTGAGAGGATTGTTTTAATAAACTCTATTTCTTTTACTAAACTTCGATGAAACTTTAATTCTGTAAGAAAATATTAATTCCATGTGAATGTGTGTGAATATATGCTTTGTTGTAAGTGGTGTGACACCTGAAGTAGAACTTAAAGGCAAAAGTATTTTGGAGCTTATGCCTGTTTTAGTAACAGAGACCATTCTCCTTCGGAAGGTACGACCTTGTCCCCTAGTTACATTTTATGTAAGAAGAATTGACTGTTCTGTTCGTATTAAAAAAAAAAAAAAAAAAAAAAAAAAAAAAGTGGTCATCTTCTTTGGTTAAAAACTAGGAACAACTTTTGTTGAATAGATTTTATATATTTAGTGAAAAATAATGTTAGTGATGTTGTCAGAATAATACTCATGAATGCTAAAACTGTAATGTTTGAAGTTGTATGTACAACAGATGAATTGGACAGCAAAGGAAAAACATGCTTTCTACTTGCAGTAGAGATGATTTATGACAGTTAATTCTGCTTGGCACATGGAAGGGAGCATTAATAGTTTGTCTTGTGAGAAGTGCAATATCTTGCTGCTGTTGCTATATTTTATCAATTTTTTTGGTTGAGTTACATTTTGCTGCGTGCGTGATAAAAGGGTGGCAGAAGCCTGTTGCTGTAACTTAAGGAAAATACTAAAATTTATTCATCCTCTCAGTTTTTGAGAAATAGCATACTGTGTTAGCATGTCCTATATATTTATTATCTCAGATTACCCAGCAGTAAAGATCACATACAGCATCCATCTAGAATATTTGGCTGTATTTACATTGTTTACAGAGGCCATTGAAATGGTTTGAGAGGCTTTGATTTAAGATTGCACAAGTAACCTCAATATGGCTTGGTTGTATCTATAGTTTGTGATACAATCTTTAATTACATCATGACACTGTTTTTTCCACAGTATCTTGCCTTAGAGTATACAGAATAGTGTTCACTAAGTAAAGTGTTTTTTCTTTCTTTCTTTCTTTCTTTGTCTTCTTCATTCTGCGTGAATTCCATGCTATATATTGCACATCCTCTTTACCATGTTCTGAAATGCAGGTGATTATTTTCCTTTCTAGCATTGCTTTGCTGCTGCTTTTATGGGTTTTTTTTTAAACCTTTCTACAAGCATAGAATGTGCCATCTTTCTTTGATTCTTAGTCATGTTCATTCTTGCTGCTGCTGTCCTCTGGGTTTTTTTTTTTTTGGTAACTTGCATTACACCTTTTTCATTCTTAGACCCATCCTTTGTTCACTTCTGATCCTCTGTTCTCTCATTATAAACGGATTTTTTTGAAACCTCAGGTTTTTCACAACCTGAAATGCATCAATATTAACAGTAAAACTGTAATGACTGTAGTTACTAAAAATAATAATTATGTATTAATGAACTTCTATTGCGTTGGAAATATTAAACCTAGTCATTTTCAGATGGTGATTATTTGAAAGCAAGTTGTCTGACTTTTAGTTACCTTGTACGCTGTTATTTGTCAGTTTATAGAAGTACGCGTCCCTAAGACCTCCTGAAACAGATGTTGTCATATGAATACTATTTGCTGCCATTTAGTTTCTTTTATCACTGTTTCATTGTGTTCTCTTTCAGATTTGATAGGGTGACATAATGTGTTAAGTAACAGCACTTGCACGTTCAAATGACCTACCACTGTCATGTTTATATGCTTGATCTGCCATGTATCAGTATATCTTATCTTCTTGTACTTGTTTATGCAATTTTTCATTGCATGCTATTTTTGGTCAAGAAATATGCTCCAGATGTTGGTGTTATTGAAGTGTTTGTATTATTCTTTTAAGTGGCACTGCCTACTTTTACAATTTGATGTTGCTTTATGGTCTTATTCAGACTTTTTTTTTTTTTCTTTAAATGAGGAAAAATGATTTATCAGCTTCCTGAAAATTCTTTTATGTCTGCATACATTTTTTTTTTCCTGTTTAAATATTCTCCTCCTGACAAAAAAATTACCTGAATCTGCACAAGGACAATCTGTTTCAGTTCATGTTCCTTGCGTATTAGATTTGTGGTATAGTATTCTGAAGGTGTTTCGTAGATTAAATTGCATCTTCTGCCAATGATTGTACTGCCTGGTCTTGTTTGGCTATCTTCTCCTGCTGTCCAGTCCCCTATCATCCGCTATCAAGGCTACCTATTGTTTGTACTGTCCTAACGAGACCTGAATTTTCATCACCTGACCCTTTCACGTTGAGAAACCTATGTGCTGAACAGATGCTGTCAAGGGAAATGAAGTTCAACAACAATAACAACAAAAAACCCAAATCAAAATCACACTGATATATGAAGTACAACATTTTGACTGTAAGATCTGAAAGAAACCAACATGCAAAATAAAAAAGCTTTAACACTTTTTGTGCAGAAACCTATGACCTTATTTGTCTCTGCAGTGTATCCTGTGTAGCAGAGTGACTAATCCATCAGGTTCCTGACCAAGCTTTATCCAAACACAGATGACTGTGTTTTCTTCAAAGGAAAATTGTTAGATTTACTTAATTTTTTACCTAGATAAAATGTGAAAAGCACAATACAAGTATTGTATAGCTATCAACACACTTGTTCTTCCATTTAAAATATGATATTATAAGTATTAACTGAAGACCATCAGCAAAAGTATAATTTTGCTGATAAATTAATGCTGCTTTGCAGATCATTCAGTATGGCTGCTTGATCTTTTCATGGGATTACCTTTTTGAATTTCAACAGGTAGTGGGGTGGCCTTTTAAGACAGGTATTTATTCATTGGAAGTGGGAGCATATGAACTAACACTCTAGGAATTTATGAGAATTTGTACTCAGCAGTTGCTGGTGCAGTCTGTATAGTGTGAGGTTGTTATTGCGGGAACACATCTATGATGGTATAAAATTACACATTAATAAACATATCTCTTAACGGTGAGGAAACAATCTTGTGTTAACATAGTTTTAAAACCATACTCTGTTGTGTACCTGTATATATCCTTTTGGAGACTGTCTGATGAAGGGTCTTCTCTGTGAAAACTCTTGAGGGAAGAAAGTGGGGGGGTTCTGCTCAGAGCAATAGGAAGAGAGATACAACGCTGCAATTTGCTGTCAGTTATAATCCTTTACTAGGTGCCTTGATTAAACATAAAAAAATTATGCAAGGAAATAATTTTCTTAAGTGGGACCTTTCAGAATTAGTGTTACTTCAAAACCAATTCATTTTCATGCCTCATGTTTATACCTTAAATGCAGATCAACAAATTTGACCCTTTTAAAAAGATTGCGATAATTTAACATCATTAACTATTTTCAGCATGATATTAATTAGAATATGCAAGTTATTTGAGCTTTTTTGAGATTGAATTCATTTGATGGAGGCAGTATTGATACGAGGTAATACTGGTGTAATACCGCTTTATATTATTTCTCAAGAAGAGATTGTTTATTGTATAAAGAAATAACATAAGTAGCTTTTGATACCTGCAGCTATGTTGTAATTTGTATCAAAGCATCTCAAAAGCTGAAATATCAGAGGCCAAGAATAATCTGTGATATGTAATGCTAATACAGCAAATTTTTGTCACTTCTAAACTTTTAGTCTGGTTTGGGAGCTAGGGAGGCTCTGACCAATTTGTGTTTAAGCATTATGCCTTAGTACTCACCAGCTGCTGAAGTGACCCTCCAAAGAATACAGGCATAACTTCTGCTCTTTCTAGACAGGATAGGAAAGTGGTATTAATCTGCTTTTGCCACTTTTGTATTACTCTTAAGTGCAGCTTGCTTGCTCCCTGTCTAAACAGAGCTAGCTAAATTGTAGCGTCTGGTGATCAGAGGGTACGTTCAGCTTGGACGTAAGTGAGGTCTTCCCTCCTGTTCACTCTTCCTGCTCTGAAAGTATTTTAGCGTAGCACTGGCTGTATTTACATTAATATGGCAGAAGCATGAGAAATCCACTTACTATCTAGAGAGTAAAATTTGACAATTTAGCTTCTGTTTTTTAAGGTCCAGAAAAACTGTTTAGATGTGCTGGCTTAGTAATGATTGGAACCTGTACTTCATGCAGGCAATCGAAATACTTTCTCCAATCCTTATCGAATCAGGAGAACAAGTTCCGTTACTTAATGGAAGTTGGACTACTTTGTCTTTATTTGATAATACCGCATGTCTTGGCCACAAACAGAACAAATCACTTGAGTATTCTAATAGCATAAGACTTGCACAATGCATTTGTAAACATGTGGTTTGTGGAAATTAGTGTATTACCTGGAAAAAAAAAAAGAAATACTCTGTCTCATTCAAAGAGAAATATAGATTGAATAAGAGAAAGCTCTGGGACAATCCCCTGTTCACAATTTTTGAAAATGCATAGAATGAAGACACTTTGAACTTGAGCTTTTCTCTATTCAATGCATAAAAAAAATGTAAGAGGATAAGGACTTGCAGAAAGGCTATTGTGTGTGCAATAAAACATCCAGGATCCAGAAAGTGACAGGACTATTTTAAATATAAAAATGCAACCACTTTAAGGTTCTGTGCTTTAATGTATCAGCAGTAAATGAAAAAGAAATTAATAGGTAGACTGTGATATGGACTGTTTAATCTATGTATAAGAGATGGCCAAACTCTGGATTAAGCTAAGTCTAAGTCCAGAATAAGACCATTGAGGTTATTAGAGTTTTACTTCTATATGGCTGAGAGAGAAGCCATAATTTGTTGTACAAATTTATCTATCAATTACTTTAAAGAATAAATTGCCTGCATAAATAATGCTATATGCTCAAATAATAGTTTTTTTTGAAGTGCATAAATTTGAACTAGTAACTAGTAAATACCGTGAACAACAAAGCAGAAGCCTGAACAAAGTTCTGTCAATGCTGTAATACTGAACTCTGCTCTCTGAGATATGCTTGTGTAAATACGGCACGAACATGTTGAAACGTTGGTGGGAAGTGATTGTGTGGAGACTTTTTTGAACCTCAGCTCTCTTGGAGTCCCTAGGTATGCTTGAGCAACTGGGGAAAAATGCTCACAACTTCTGTGCAGTTTGACTTTATCCTGTGCATAGGGAATCTCATTTTAGCCAGTACAAATGGATGCAGTGTCTATATATAGTAGATCACACAGCATAAGTGGTTTTTGAATCAGGATTTTGTTTTAGTGTATTTGCTAATACTTAAGGACAACTAATTTGTTAGTACTTTAGACCTTTAAGAACACTTCTGCAGTCAGCAGAGCTCCAACAGACTTCCTGAAGTAAGCTTAAACTAGTTTGCTTTTGTCTACATTTGCATTTATACACTTTTCAGCAACAGTTCAGCTGTATGTGGCACTGACATTGTCTTGAGCTGATTTATATTTCTTAGTATAGAGAATATTAAAGGCTCAGAGAGTATTATAAAAGCAATTAATACCAAAACTGACATCTGGCAGTTCTTAGAGCAAAAAGATACAGAATTTCAATTTCCAGTTCTGTCAGTGTAATGCATTTTGAGAACTATCACTTTGGAGAGAAGACGTTCTAAAGTTATAGGACAAAATGGTACAGATGTACAAACAAATAGAAATAACATGCTTAAATGAACATCATCATAGCGTGGAACATGATTTTCACAGTAGGCAGTATTTACACGTTAGGGAAAAGTAATTTTCACAAAATAATGTGAAATTTGTAATCATTTACATTGTGAGGTGTGCTGTTTTTAAATGATGGCATCTTGTGAAGTCTGCAGATGTAATATTTGGTGCTTTAGTTGCCATAATAAAGACTTTCATACCTTAAAAATAAACAATGGGTTAAAAGGGTTAGATATTTTCAAATCTTAATATGTACTTTTATAACTTTGACTGTGATCATTCCATCTTTGCCTTTAACATTTTCCTTTTTTCCCTAGTTCTTACAAAACTGTTTTTCCATATTCCCTGTAACAAGCATTTCAAGAAATACAATATAGTTGACAATACAACTTCCTGTTGGAATTTTATACAGACTGCTTGACTTTGATAATGCGTGTGTGTGTTTATATTGATAAAGTGATTTATTATCTTAATTGTCTGTTATTTCTCATGTGATCCATTAGCATTATAAAATCACTTCATTGTTTCAATTTCAATATATTTTAGTTTTAAAGAAGTATATTCTGACTGTAAATAAACTTGCAATTGTATGACAACTGCAATTTTATATAATTTGAAAATCTTTTTAGACTTTCAGAATAACTTGTTGCTTGGCTGAAATTTTGCATTTTTAGTTTCTGAAATAATGTTTTATCCAAAAAGCTGCCATGGTGTGTTCTGTGGTGGTGGGGTTTTTTTGGTTGTGGTTTTTTGTTTTGGGTTTTTTTTTTTTTTTTTTGGTGTGTGTGTGTAAAAGCAAAGCAAATTGGTGATTTACCATTTTAAAGAAATTGTAAGATACTTTTAGACACATTAATAACTCTAAAAATAGATGAATGTTAGCTCTTTAAAATGAGCTGGTTAAATTGATGTAGCTCTACTAGTCACATAACTAGCTCTATTCCAGTATTCCAATTGCTACTGATTTTTTTAACCAGTGGCTGCCTCAAGTAAAATGAATGAGTGATTTGTGAGCACAGGAGATAAGACACAGGATTACATTCAATTTACTCTGGGTAATTTTTCACTGGGGAACTCCGGGGATTATCCAATTTGTGTGTGGGAGCACTGCATGTTTAACTATCCCCACTGGTAAATATTCCTATCTGAGGCATCCATCAGCACCTTTCTTGGTGCAGGGCCTGGCTTTTTAGGCATTTCTAAATCCAACATTGGTAGTTAAGAGTAAGTTCTTTGGCAGCAAGTTTCTAAACTATATGGCAACGGTAAAAGAATTGATTAAGATAATTACTTTCACTAAGAAATGTTATAAATGATTGTAGACTCCCAGATCATACCTGTACTCTACTGTAGAGTTTTGCATCACTGGTATCATCTACTGCATTCCTAAAATCTGAATATGAGGAAAGAAGAGGCAAAAGAACACTGTACATATGTTCACAAGAAATGGTCGTCTTGCAAAGGCTTTGTAGATTGAAAGCCTTTTCTGACAGTTCTGGCTGGGGGAATTCTGAGCATCTGTCTTGCATATCAGGTACTACATAAAAAAAGAGTACAAATGAGTAACACATCTTGAAGAACTTCATTCTTTTTCCTTAATGTTACCTGTCCGTGCTTTGCGTTCTTACATGGAGTATTTAGTAACATATATTTAACAATTAAAAGATTTATCAAGCTATAAGGTACTAAAGCAAAAGAACAATCACTGAACAAGGTAAGAAACACCTAATGTAGTTGGTACTCTTCAAAATAAAGTAACTTCTAAATTTTCTGATTGTAAAGTTTTTGAGATAACTTTAATGCAACCATGCTGTAACTGTGTTGTACATAAATGTTTTTATTTTTTTTTCCTTTAAGATGGGTAATATTATCATGTGCCAATGGAGTTAATGAGAAAAATATACTGACTGCAAACAGACAGCTTCCAGGCTAATGATACTGTGGGATTTAAATACACATTAGGTAAAGCAAATGGTTGTGTGTTATCAAGAATAAGTGTCTTTTCAGGATTCAGTGTTTTTTTTTTTTTTTTTTCCCCAGAACTAGAGTCTTCCTGCAAGTTAAATTTAAGTTAGCTATAGTATATAAGAAAGCATAACTATGTAAATGTATATAAGTATTTTTTTTTTAATCACCCTTATTTACTCATCCATTATTTTTTAAATATATGATTCTGTCTTACTCAGGTTGAATCAGTTGATCTTTATCCAGTAGGTAAACTCCTGAGGAATACTTTCCTATGTCCTTGTATTTCCATTAATTGATACTTGTATTGAATATGTGTGGTAAGGTTTTTGTAGCGGGGTGGGGAGGCTGCAGGTGTGGCTTCTGTGGGAAGAGGTCAGGGACTGCCTCTTGCCAGACACAGCCATTTCCAGATGGCTCTGCAATGGACCCACCACATGACAGAGCTGAACCCATCAGCCCAGTCGGTGCGTCTGTGAAAACATATGTAAGAAAAGGCAGCGAATGTCAGACAGACAAAGGAGGACGGAACAAAAAGAGTGCGAAACAGCAGAGGAGGGGAGGAGGAGGTGCTCCAGGCATTGGACCAGACTTTCCCCTCCAGCCTGTGGAGAGAATCCATGCTGGAGCAGATAGATATTCCAGAAGGACTGCAGCCCATGCAGACTCCATGCTGGAGCAATTCTTCTTGACAGGAATTGTGGCCTGTGGAGAACCCATGATGAAGCAGATTTTCTGAAGGACTGCAGTCCGTGGGGAACCCATGCTGGAGTAGAGGAAAAGTGTGAGAAGGAAGGAATGGCGGAGAGAAACCAATGTGTACTGACCGTAACTCCCATTCCCTCATGCCATTTTGGGGTGGGTAGAGAAGTCTGGAGTGAAGGAGTGAAGTTGAGCCTGGGAAAAGTAGGGAGGAAAGGTGCTGTTTTAATGTTTGTCTTTTTGTTTCTCACTTCCTGAATCTATTTTAATTAGCAATAAAATAAAGTTAATTTTCCCCAAGCTGAGTGTGCTTTGCCTGTAAAGGTAATTACTTAAGAAATCTCCCTGTCCTTTATCTTGACCTACAAGATTTTTCATTCTATTTTCTCCTTCTGTCCATTTAAAGCAAAATAAAGGTTCTGCATATGCAAATCAGTAGTTTTCTTGGTTTAATTTAAAGTGATCTACATAGGGAATGTTGAACCACAAAACTGAGATTATGGAAAGCATGGTGCTCTTCAATTTAATTCTGTGCTTTCTATTTCCTGCCCAACATTTTTTTTTTCATGCTAAACCTTAGTGGGACTTGTCTTGTGTTCCCTGTACACGGTTACTGACAAATAGACTGACGTCCAGGATATTGTAGGTAAGAGAAGCTAAAAATGATCAAAATATTCTCATTCTTAGGATGTAGTTATATGATGCGTGTCCTTTGTCAGTCATTCCCGATACAACATAGCAGTTGGCGGCTTTGTTGCTTGCCAGACCTGTTAGTACTTTCACTGGGCCATGCATGGGCTTGGAGCTTGCAAGCTACCAGTGGGACTCACATATGTTCCTCAGTCTCCCAGGCAAGGGACTTGCAAGGTCCTCACAAGATTGGAAGTAGGTTATCTCAGATTGTCCCTGCTTGGTGGGCTCTTCTTGGAGAAACTGCCTTGGCACAAAGGCTTCCTCTGTCCCCATCAGACTTGGAGGAGCTGGGAGTCCTGGAAGCTATGAGTCTGTCACTGGGACACTTTATGTCAAACAGATTGTAAGCATTTATGTATATATTTGTCTTTAGTATATTGGATTGGTGTTTTGTTGAAGTATTTGTTTGTGTTCTTGGGGAGGAACTAAATGTCTTGTGGGTAACTTGTAAACCAGTTTCAGTGATCTGTTTTGCTTAAGTTTAGGATTAAAATCTGCATTAGAGTTCCTGGTTTTTCATTAAAATAGGGATGAAAATGCTTTCAAGTATCAGTGAAGTTGTTAAGAATTTACTTCAGTAATCTATATGCAGACATCGCAGATTTTTAGATTCAAGACTGTTAATATACAATAGATTTTTCTGCTGTACAAAATGAATGATTATAATTCATGCTTGGATTGTTTCAATGTCCTTATACTTCAAAAGTACACAGTGACACTTTCTGTAAGGGGAAAAGAAAAAATCATTCAAGTAAAAGCACTGGTATGACTGATTTGTATTTCCATCACTGCTTATAATTCTATTCATGCATATCTGTGAATCATTAAAAAAGTTGTAAGCAAAATTTGCAGTTTCTTTCAGGTTTTGCTTGTCTTACAGCATAGAATGAAAACAGTTTCTGAACTCTCATGAAGTCTATAGCTGATAGCAAACATAATTATGTGCTTAAGTAGCCAGGGAGAATCTCCACCCC
>VYXH01001305.1:32742-54230 GCA_013397275.1 Burhinus bistriatus | reverse complement strand
AATTTTTTGAAAAAAGGGTGTTTTATAAAAAAAAAAAAAAAAAAAAAAGGAACAACATATCCAAAGACCAAGATAAGTTTTAAAACCTCAAAGAGGGAATTATTAATTGCACTGAGGTCTAGCCTTCTGTTGAGTAGTACCTATAAAACGCCAAAATATAACCCTACCGTACCTATAAAAATATTGCCTTCATGTTTTGAACTTGTAAATATATTGGAGGCACAAATTCAAGAAATTATTGGCACAAAATTAGTTAGATTTCCACGGGAAGACTTTCTATCGAAGTAAATTGTCATTGATGTAGTGACTACAGTGACTGTAATAATTTACACTAGCATGGTCTAATCAGTTGTATGTGGTAACACATGTCATGTCTGCTTGGCCTATTCATTTTCCTTGAAGAAGAAAAAAGAAAAGGGTATTTTAGCTGTAAATGCAACTGGAGCAGCCAGCCTACTTTTATTCTGCCACTGCCCAACACAGATAACCCAACTAAAACTGCTAAAAACAGGAAGAAAATGGGGTTTTTGTGCTGTAAAAGGGAGAGGGTGCTGAGCTGAACAGGTCCTACCCATAAGAGAGAGCAGGAGGACAGGATTTGTGTGCTCAACGGGGTACAGATGCTGCAGCTGTGGCAGAGTGGGCGGCTGCGGCTGAAGCCCATAGGGAGATAGCATATGGGTCAGAGGTTCCCAAAAGTTTGGGAGTCAGAGCAGTCAAAATTGGGCTAACAGACTAATGAGCTAGTTGTCAGTTGCCAAAATTCTTGCTGCAATTTCCCAGAGGAATTGTAAATACTGTGGGTTTGGTTACCTTGGTTGTAGGGATTTCCATCATGTACATGTTTGGATGTAAATCATGACCAGGAAACCAGCTAGGCAATTTTTATGTGGAACCAGTGAAATGCACATGTTCCTCTTTCCATATGAGCTTTCCTGGGACCAAAGTTATCCTGCAGTGGGTGGGCTCCACTTTTCAGGGCAGTGCCACAGCAGTGGGGTAGAAACAAAATAGAAATGGCCATTCTCCCCTTCAAGGACGTAAAACAGGGACAAAGGCACTTGAACTACATACATTTTGTGGAAGTCATTGCTTCTATCCCCTCACCTCCCATAACCCTTCTTGACATCAGCAAAAATTATTAGTTTTGCTCTTCGGTGTCATGCCTCTTGGTTACCTCTAATTGAAATGGAGGCGTTCTGAGTGGCAAAATCAGTTACAAATCTCTTCAAGTGCCCCTTTTGTATAATTTATCATGGGATTCAGAGCTTTTGAGCTTGGATCATTTAGTTCTCAGGAGTCTTTAATACTTGATCACATTTTGTGGTGGGACAGTACTTGGTATACTTGGTGGAATATGAAGATAACTGAAAATTTATTTACTGTGTCAAATGCTGAAGTTGCCAGAAGACCGGTTTGAGATGAGGATTACCTTTCACAGTAAATTAACTGCAAGGAACAACTTAATTTGAAGGAACTGCAGACAAGAAAGAAAGAAAGAAGGAAAAAAAGTAACACCCTGTAGGTATTGAATAAAAAGGTACTTGAGCTGTCCTGTTTAAATGAGTTCTTTCATCACGAACAAGAAAAAAGACGCTTTAATGAGAAATAAAGTTATTAAAATCTTTTGATCAGGATAGAGAATGACACAGTAAAACTTATCTTCATGAGAGGTTGCCTTCCTGACCAGGAAACCATCCTATTTGCTTCTTTTGAAAATGGCACGTAAATGCTATGTATGTGATCCATACCCTGTGGTCACTGTGGATACTCTTTAAATCCAGTGGAAGTAGCCACGGTAGAATTTTGTCTTTGTTAAACACATTTCTCTATGAAGTATGAATTTATCTACCTACCTGCAACTTCTGTACCATTATTCCTCACTCTTTTTTTCAGTTACTGGTATCGGAGGCAATTTTTCTTCAGGACTGGGAACATCAACGTGAATACAAAGGCCTATATCTGTTTTAGTCTGTGTGTAAAGAAACTGGGCATAATAACTCTTCTGCCACGAATGCTCTGTGTAGGTTTGATCAGGTCCTTTAGGTACATCACTTGCGGATCACCTGGTGACATCAGTAGGAGCTGGGCATATCAGTATATCTTAAAGCATCTGGACCTTTAGGCTTTACTGCCTAGTAGAAATTAAAGTCTTAATTCATTTTGCTGTCATCAGGGGCATGGTGGTATATTGAAAAATATAGAGAAGGTTTCAGATATGCATATATCACTGCGATAAATAAATCCCTGAACTGTAAATGAAAGTATCAAGCTTAACATTTGTTCATTTTCAGGTGGTTTTTTTTTTTTTTTTCCTTTTGCCAGCATTGCCCATGAGTAATAAAGTAACGGCTATGCCATTATTTAACAGAGCACAGAATAATCCAATAAGCTTAAGAAATGTTAATGTTCACCTGCATTAAGAATATAATAGTTACTCTTGCTTTTGGGACTGGACACCCAGTACACTTGGAGTAATGTTGATTCCCCATACATTTGAAACTGTAGTAGTAACTTACACTTCAGTCTCTTCTTCTGATGAAGTCTCTTATCCAGAATAACTTCAGTTTGAACATTTCATCCAGGTTACACCACTCAGAGGCACAGGTATGTCTTTCACACTGAAGCCTTTGGGGAAAGTAAACAAATGGAAAAAAAAAAAAAAAAAAGAAAAAAAAAAAAAAAAAGAGAACAATTTGCTGTTGCAAATCACAAAATCATAGAATCGTAGCATGGTTTGGGTTGGAAGGGACCTTTCAAGGTCATCCAGTTCAACCCCCCTCCCACGGGCAGGGACATCTTCAACTAGGGCAGGTTGTTCAAAGCTCCATCCAACCTGACCTTTAACCTTTTCAGCGATCAGGCATCCATAACTTTTGTGGGCAATCTGTTCCATTGTCTCACCACCCTCATCTTCTTCCTTAAACACAACTTAAATCTCCCCTCTTGCATTTTAAAACCATTGTCCCCAGTCCTGTCACTTCAGACCTGGTAAAAAGAAAGGTATATGTTTCTTATAATCCCCCTTTAAGTACTGAAAGGCTGCAATACGGTCTCCCTGGAGCCTTCTCTTCTCCAGACTGAAAAACGTCAACTTTCTCAGCCTTTCTTCATAGGAGAGGTGTTCCAGCCCTCTGATCATTTTTGTGACCCTCCTCTGGACCTGCTCCAACAGGTCTTTCTTGTACTGGGGTCCCCAGAGCTGGACACAGTACTCAAGGGGGTTCTCACCAGAGCAGAGTAGAGGGGCAGAATCACCTCTCTCGACTTGCTGGCCACGCTTCTTTTGATGCAGCCCCAGGATGCGGTTGGCCGTCTGGGCTGCGAGCGCATATTGTTGGCTTACATCCACCTTCACTACCTCACCTCAAAGCACCAACTTTGGGGAGGGTTTATCTGTGAATATGTTCATTGTATACAGTTAAGCACATAATACAAATTACTATTAAATGAAGAGAAATTGTTGCCATTTTTTTATATATATGCGTGTGTATATGTATACTTATCCAGAAACCACTTTTTATATGTGTATATCTTTGAAAAAGAAGATATGACTTCGTTTCCTTCCATTTCCTCACTTAGCTTTGTATTTTTTATCCTGCTAAACCAGTGTTTATCCCTTTCCCAAGTAATGGCTGAGCAGCAAATATGGGGAGAGGCAGCACTGCTGGTTTTGTTTGTTAACTTAACTATCTTTTTGAATTCACAGTGTGTAGGCACAGTTTACGCATTTCCCATGCAGCATTACAGTGTGAAAAGGCAGAGGGTGGGAAAACAGACAGACATCACCCAGAGAGCGGTGATATTGAGAATAACTGGGAAAAAGCCATCTTCTTCATGCCAAGACTCACAAAATAATCCTATGGCAAAAAAAGAAAAGGTAAATATTAGCTGCAATTTTTCTTGGAAGCTGCAGGAGTTTAAAACTATCACTTTTTACAGCTTTAACATATATTTCTTTGTAATTTTTTTTTTACCATTATTTAGAAGAAAAAAAAAAAAAAAGCATAGTATTCCTCAAAGCTAAGATTGCATCCCAAGTTTAATTTGAATCTAAACAATAACTCACTCAGGTGAGGAAAAAAAGTGCACCAGTCTATGAGGAAAGCAAATTCTTTTTCCTCCATATTTCCAGTAACAAGTATGGGACCAGATGTGAAAATGCAAAGCGCTCTTGGGAACTCTGCGTGCATTAGAAATAGGGTAAGGATGTTGGACTCAATAATGAGATGAATGAGTTGTATGCCTTACGCCAATCCACCCTAAAATCTCACCTCCAAGCATGGTTCATACTTCTTTGGTCCTAATGACACACAGAATGATAGAAAATTGTTCTGGGGAAGATACAAATTAGTCATACTGTCCAGTAACTCTTCCAAAGGCAAAATCAAATATATTGGTTGTTCTTGCCAGTTATATGCGTAACGTTTATAAAACTTCAGTAGTGAAGCCCTAACCCTGCAGAAGAAATATAATGTAAACTATCTTTCCTTTTCAAAAGGCTTTCTTAGTTTTCATTCTATTATTTTTTTTCTTCTGTCTGGCCATATCTAGTGGGTATAAAGAGAGCAGATTATTCACTTCCTGTTTGCATATTTGAAGTATTTGAAGGTTTTCATCAGGTGCCACATTAGTCTTTTCTTTAGCATAAACTTTGCTCCTTTCTCACTGATCATGCATCCTAGACATTTGATCATCCTTGTTGCTTTTGAATCCTCAGCAGGTGCCTTAAGGCAGTTTTATGCCCACTTTGATGCAACAGAAGTGCAACTTAAAAGGAGCTCAGGCTCTCCCATATATCTTTATACCTTTTAGGATAATAAATAATAATGATCCATATTCACATTGCACTTTGCATTTGCAAGATACTCTACAGACATTAATTAATTAGTCCTCATGGCTCTCCTGTGTGATAGCAGTAATAAAGCTTTGCATGAATATGGCACCTTTGAGCTAAGGTTCTTAGATAACTTTGAAAATATTAATGAATATCCGATCTATTTATGTGTTACTGCTCACAGCAGTGCAAAATAAGAGGTAAATAGTATTGTACACACTTTACATTTGTCACAACTGAGACCAAGAACTTTTTGCATCAGGATTCCAGAGTTGACGTCCACCTCAGGCTTGTGCAAAAGGGCACTGGTAGATGTTGGCGCACATCCTGACAGATTAGGCTGTACACCATTTTCTCTAACCACTTTACCATACTCTGCACGGCAAGGATGATCATTTACAGGAAGGTTTTCCTCCTCCAACATCTATTCTGTAGATGTATAGGCTTTAGGAACAGTTTGAACCATCTAGATCATCCAGCAGATTAGCTTAACCAGGTTCACTAAGTCGATAATACATCACGGTAGGACAAAATTCTGCTAATAGCACACACATATATATAACAATAAAATAATAATAAAAAGTTTTTCTATGGCTGTGTAAAAATTAACAGAGATGCATATATTTAATATTACTAAAACTTTTAAAAAACAAGCAAATATTTTTGAATAAGAAACTATATATGCATCCATCAGAAAATCACCAGTTTAAACTCACATTTTATGTACTTTTTTCCTACATATTATTTGGATCTGTCAAGCAATTGCATGGCTCAGTATATAAGCTTTCTTTGCATAGGTGGAGGCTTCAGTGAAGAAAAAAAAGACTAAAAATACCTTCAATATTTCGATACACAACACAGCAAGCTCTTTTTAGGTGTCTGCAAACAAAAATGAAATATTTGGGAAAATGAGAAGAAAGCATAGAAAAGTCATGACAATTCTTACAATGAACTCCTGGAAGATAGTTCAGAAGAGCTGCTGAAAATTGTCCCAGAACTACTGGAAGATTTTCAGACACTGTAATACTGACAGCAGTTGGAAATGTATATGAAATATTTGGGAGGAATATTTAGATGACAGTGAGAGCTTGACTGAAGGGACAGTACTGTTAAACACTCTCCAAAATAAAAGGACATTTAATAAAAAACTTTCTCCCTGGGTTTTCTAATACTTATTCAGAGAAAGTGTTCACCTTCCTTTGTCTCATGTGATTTCATTACTGTCAACTTCTGACTAGTTTTAGTTTTTTAGAATAAATGAATTCCTCCTCCAATGCCATGTATTATTCTGCAAATGTGAACATGTATAGGTAGCTCGTGGAGAACAAGATCTGCTGGTAAGTGCTGCCTATATGCAGTAATTTTTGCTGTTCTTCATTTACCTTTCAGCATAACAAATGAGAGACGGAGAGAAAAAGCAAGAGAAACCTAGCAAAGACAATAGGCTAGATGGATCTTTTCTGGTCTGAATCTGTAAGATATTTACCATTTCCCACAGGGAATGGAGGAAGGTTTTGCTCCAATTCAGGATCAGCTACAAAAGAAAACAGAAGGGGAAAATTAAAAAGTAAAAAGTTGAAAGTGAGTTGAAATAGCCAAACCCGCCCTTCAAAATAAAATCCTTGCCTTTCTTCAGAACTAAGTTACCATTAAACAAGAACAACTCCTGTGGTATTATTTGCCTGTCATTTCCTGGTAAATCAGTGTCATTAGCATTGATTTTTTAGACGAGAGATTAAAAGAGGTTTAGTTAGGAGAGTAAGGCAGGAGTATATATTATCCAAGCCAATGTAGCTCTGGGTCTCAAAGATGACATTTCCCTCTCTGCTTCATTAACTTGCATAGCTTGTTGAGCTTTAGCTGTTTCTAATTAATTCTTTTACTGGGTTTTTTGAATGTGTATCATCTCTGGCAAACCATATAAAATGAAGAAATCTCTCTAAGGTTTTACCCTTTTAATTATTATTTTTATTGCTTAAATGAAGCTCCGGAATTGCAAATGTTGACATTTTAGTTGATTCTAGTCATTAGAGTTTTCAAAGGAGGAAAAAGAGGGAAAAGGCTAAGGAGAGGAGGGGGCAGTGCAGATAAAATAATAAATAAATACATAAATGAAATCACAAACTGAACAGGATGCTTGGCAAATGCTGTGGAAAACGGAAAGTAAACAGGTTTGTCAAAAGTGACCTCCATGATGGTTTTGCCCTTTTAAATACTAACAAGGAAGGAAGCATCATTAGAGGCAATTCCTCTCTGTCTTGTACACAGGCTGACAAGTAAATGAATGGAGTTTTGCACTCCTGCTTGTCATTTTGTTTTATTTGGATAGAGCTTAGATAGCAAGTGTGGTGAGTACATGCATACACATAAATACACCTTCACACACAGTCATTCACACTTTTTTTTAAAAAATAATGAGCATGAAAACACATGGTAGAACATGTCTGGCTTTTTAGGAGAAGAAAAAAAAAAAACAAACCAAACCAAAAAACCCCAACAAACCCACAAACATAAGCAAAGCACATCTATTAGAATGAATCTGTGTCTTGTAAAGCATGCGTCTGAAAAGTTTTAATGGATTCACACTTGGCTAATGCAATGCTCTGCCAACTAGTCCATTTGCTTGCCAGATCACTGTGCTGATTTCTAAGCTGATACTCTAAAAGGGACATTCTGCTTTGTTGTAAGGAGAAAATTATACCAGAGTAAGCTGAATAATGATAAGCTAGGGAGTGAAATTGAGATGAAATTCCAGACTAGATTTAAGGAAGGATTTTTCTATGATGAGGGTGGTGAAACACTGTCCCAGGTTGCCCAGAGAGGTGGTAGATGCCCCATCCCTGGAAACGTTCAAGGTCAGGTTGGACGGGGCCCTGAGCAACCTGATCTAGTTGAAGATGTCCCTGCTCATTGCTGGGAGGGGTTGGACTAAATGACCTTTAAAGGTCCCTTCTAACCCAAACTATTCTACGATTCTGTGATTCTGTGATGTGTCAGGTATTACCTGACTACCCGATGCTTATCCCATCACTCGTGTAAGGTAGATTGTTTCCCCCCACCCCCTTATCATTAATAAAACAAACAAACAAAACTAAAGTCTTCTCTAAAAGAAATTGTCACTGTTTAAAGCCGTTCTAGTACTGTCTCAGACTCTCTCATCACTGCTACACTGATGCCCATGAAGTCGTGCTAAAATTTCCCAATGAGACTCATCCACCAGAAGGACAGGAAGAAAAAGCAGGAGGCTAGACACAGCCAAGCATGAGATTTGCTGGTAGCCAAGAGGGAAGGTGAAGGGACAAGGCAAGCATTTCCTTACCCTGTGACCCAGAGGGTCTGCCATATTAGACAACACTACTGCATTTATTTCACTTTCAGATTCTTCCAAAAATCAGTGAGGACCTTTTGCAAGCAACCAACTCAGTGAGGCCTGGCTGAAGGTAAAAGGAATTTGTTTAAAAAGCCATTAGGTATTAGCATGGTGAAAACATGGAATGTCTGTCCAATGCATAGAGGAGAAACAGTATTTCTCAAAGAAATTTGTTCCTGAAACAAACCAGAACTGCATAGATTCCCCGTGGAAAAGTACTTTTAATTTGCAATTTTGTACATCTATTGCAATTAGGTAAAACTGGCTTTCCCATGAATACATCAAGTGGCCTTTTTTCACTACGACTGGAATAGAATCCAAAAAGCCATGTTCATAAATATTAATAAAAATATTAATTTTAATACAAATTTTGAGACCAAGTCTTTTGGCACACTTATCCAATCAGGGAAGGGAATAAATAAAACATGACTTTGACCAATCCAAAATGATCAATGTGGGGTCAAATGGGTGCTTTGGTAAAGGATTGCGTGCAATCCTGTCTAAATGTAGTTATACTATCTTTCTATTGTGAGGATAAACAACATAATAAAAGTAGGTTTATTTATTAAAATAAATTCCATCTGAGAAAATCATGGATGGCTAATGCACCCTTCAAAATAGAAATGGTTCCACTACCTATTGCTTTATTGGAATTTCAAACACTGTGAAGAATCTGATTCTTGAATAGGAGCACCAATAAGCACCATGGTTTGGGCAAACAAAGCTCTAAAGAAACCTTTCTAGAAGAGAATTATTTTCTCAGCTTTAGTAATAATAAACAGCTTTGCTGGAATCACCTCGCTTAAATTTATCCACCTGATAGTTAAACATGTAGTTTGGCTACCATCAAGGTTCTCTTAATGAAGGGACTAGACATCTCCAAAAATGCAATTCATGCCAGCTTTGTTAGTTGCTTATTTTAGGATGGGGTGACCGACCCTTTGGGAGCGGTCTCTGTTTCTATGTAACAGAAAGTGACTGTGAAAGTGGGAGACCATAGGTTACTGCGAGCAGCCGTGAAGCTGGAGGTTGTCTTCAAGTGACCAAGCCATCACTTCTTTGAGGCAGTGGCAGTGGGTGGCTCAGATTTCAGGAGTCAGCTGTGTGGCTGAGTGTAAAGGTGAACTGTGTGGAGCAAATGACAGTAACACAAAGGAGTCATCACCACCTCAGAAGTGCAACCAGCAAAGAGAAAAGGAAAACTGAAAAATGAGAGAGGAGGCACCAGGCTGTATGGGAGGGCAATTCTTCAATAGCTGAGCATGGATGGGTTTCTATGAGCTTATCACAGATGTACACGCGTGGCTTCTAACTCCAAGGGGCCTCATGTTGCTGTTATGTATAAATGAAAATATTATTTTCATTTTTAGGAACAACACATACTTAAATTATTTTCTGATTTTGTGTTAATTAGATTAGGACTCACACTGTGTTCTTGAAACCCAAACAGAACAGGTGCTTATGCCCAAAACTAAAAAATATGAATCTATTTCTTGTTCCACAACAAGATTTTGGGTGGACCAATTACTTGGGGTTATTTTGAAGATACATAGAACTATAAATTTCAGGAAGAGTTAAATCTTAAGCCATTTGGGCAATTTTAGTCTTACTCCAGGCCTCCGGTCTGGGGAAATTAAAGCATTTCTCTTCCCCTTGAGGTGCTGGCACAGTACAGGATGATTAGATACTCTGATGGGATTAAAATGGTCCTGAAAGAGTTAAAAATTTTGGGGTTTAAGTAGTTCATTTTCATCTTTTCTTAAGCCACCTTTGCCAAAACCAAGACTGTGTGCACCAGTTGTATAAATTTGGAGTGTGTACACCTGTGATACTCAGGCAAAGACAAAATACCACACATGCAGAACTGAACAAGGACACCTGCTTATGTAGTATTTTGCAGCAATTTTCCACAGATTAAAGAAAGTGTGGGAAGATCACGGTAATGGAACTATAATAATATCACAATGGGTCAAAATGAAATTCCATTTGTATTATTGACTTTGGCCAGAAAGGATACCTTAAAAGTTATGGAAAAAATATCTTAGAAGAAATATGAAATAGTTTTTCATCAGAACTGTCCATCCAGCAAAAGGAATGTGGGAACCTTCTGGGCCAGAGATTGAATCTGATCTTCAGGTTCAACAGCCAAGTGCAAAAATTGAACTTCTGATGTTACAGAAGTCGGTAATCTGATCTGATTTAGAGAGCCTGTGGGTCAAATTCTGCTTCTATGTAAAGCAACATGAATCTGGAGTAACTTCAGATTGTGGTTTGTATAAAACCGATTTTTGGCCTTATAAAAAGAGAAAACAGGAAAATAATATGCCACTAAGTAAACAAAACAACCTGAACAAAACATTTGAGTTCAGAAGTAAATTTTCATCTTGCTTCTATACCTTTCTTTAAAATGGGTTAGGCCACCATGCCTTCCAAACGTGCTTCCTAACTCTTGCTTTTATTGCAGTGTTGCATTTTTTCCCCTGATCATTTGGCTGGCTTTGTACAATTGAGCTATAATGTGTGCAGTTGACCTTTCTTCATTTAAATGCTAATAGAGATCTTAGGAAAGGTGCTGCCATGCAAAAGGCCAACTAATTGTAATAGACTTACGACCTTTTGTTTGTTGAGCTGGTTAAACAAAGAAAGGGTTAATTAAAACTTATACAAAATGTTTAGAGCCCAGGAGAAAAGGTCTGTGTGTTACATGCTAGGCTACCAGCAAAAATCCTATTCCAGAGGTAACTATCCAGTACATACTTCCAACTGTAGAACAGCCATCTTCTCTATCTGAATTCATTGTTATTGAAAAAATTTAAGGATCAGTTACAAGAACAGCTCATTCAGAGCAGTCATTTAGCCTTGCTGGTTGTCCATGGGCCCATAGGGTCCAGAAAGCACTTTATCCAGTAAAGTTGCAACTGTTAAAGGGTAGAAGTGGAAAAGAATTGCAGTAGTTTAAGCATCAAAAAGATTTTTTTTTTTCTTTTCACTACGTAAGCTCCCTTTTGTATTGGGTATATGGGACAAGGTTTTGGTAGCAGAGAGACTGCAGGGGTGGTCTTTGTGAGAAAAGGTGAAGGGCCCTGTGCCGAGCACAGCCTTTTCCAGCCAGCTCCCCAGTAGATCCACTGCAGGCTACAGCTGAGCCCATCAGCTAAGTTTGGGGTGCCTCTGTGAGAGCATATTTAGTAAAGGGCATAAAACGCGACACAGACAGATGAGGAAGGGGGAAAGAGCAAGAAATAGCAGAGGGAACACCAAGACCAGAGGAGGAGGCGCTCCATGGTGGAGCAGATATGCCCTGAAGCTCTTGGAGGACCCTTCAGCAGAGAAAAATCATAAGAAGGAAGGGCCAACAGAGAGAAATTGCTACATACCAACTAACCTCTAACTGCACCACTTGGGTCCTCTCTGAAGGGACTGAATGTAACCTGCTGTGATGGCAAGGGACGAGGAGAGGAGTCTGGTGGGAAAGAGTGCAGTTGAATCTGGGAAACGGGGCAGAAAATTGATTTCCCTAAGTGTTTTCATGTTTCCTCCTTTTCTGTTGTTGTTTTTGTTTCCCAATACCCAAATCAGTAATTAAATATTTATATTAATTGGCAACAAATTATGTTAATTCCCTCAAGCCGAGTCTGTTTTGCCCGTGACAGTAATTGGTAAGTGATGTCCCTGCCTTTATCTTGACCCATGGGTTTTCTCACTCTCTTTCTCCCCATTTTTTCCTCCATGGGGAGTGAGGGAGCAGCTGTGTGGGTACTTGGCTGCCAGCCTGGGCCAACCCACACCATCTTTATAAATTGTAGAGAGAAATAGGCAACTCCAGAGTGCAAGAACACTGATCCTAAAAAAAGCTTTTTAGACCAGATGAATCAGCCTCTTAAAGAAATTTAGGGGTTGGGGGGGGGCTTCTAGGCAAAGCTGGTCAACCTATCCCCAGGTTTCAGCAGCTATTCTGTGTCAGTCTGTAGTTTTGTGGACAAACACAGCAGGAAAGCTAATCAAAGAGTGCATCATGGCCAGCGTTTTCTCTGTTTTCTGTGGTTTCTGTTGTCTATTATAGTTAAGAAATCAAACAGCTCTCTATGAAAAAGCTCCATGTCTTGCTACGTTGTTGTATAGGTTATTTACATCTTTATTTGCGCTTCAAAATCTTTCATTGCATTGTGACAAAAAATATTCACAACATCTTCTGCATTAAGGAAGAGGAAGATGGGGAGAGGGGGGATTGCAAAACAAATTTTGTTAGAGTTTATGGTCGACCTCTATCAAAGTTTGCATATTTCTGTTGATATGTTTAGGGATATATGTATATGTAAATGTAACTAGATAAGTTACCCGGTCTTCTGATAAGAAAAGACTGATAAGTCTTGGGCTCATTCATTTAATCCTCATGAATAGTTACTTCTTCTGCAGAATATGGACTGATATGTCTATCCTGAGTCTCAGCAAAGGAATTCTTGAAAATCATTGCCCTGTAGTCACAAATGATAATACAATATTTTGGGGTGATCTAGGAGAGAAGAACAGTGGCAGTTCTGTCCAAGGTGGGGTATTATGGTGCACGGGAAACCCTACCCAGTGCCTGAAGAGAGGACTCTAGCCTCTGGGGCACTGTGGATCTCTGATAACAGGCTTTTCTCAGGCTATAAATTATCCTTTAAAAATACGTCTGAAAAGAAAAGTGTGGAGAATCATAACACTGACTTGGTATTTCAGGGACTTGAGTTGTGAACACAGAAAATTTCATGACCTGATTTTTTGGAAGCAGATGAGTCACATACACTATGCGGCTTAAACAGTTCAGGTCATTTGCAATTCACAGCGCCTGTAGTTTAAAATTAGCGTGGGTTTTGGAAAGCCTTTAATATTCATAATCTGACCCAATATTGAAATGTTCTTTAGAAAGATAGAGATTTAAGGGGAAATAATGTGAAGTGATATCAGGAGAATTTGCAAAGTAGCTTTAATAGACTAATTCCAAGTGCATTAGCTGCATTTCTGATCAGAAAATATTGAAATGTATCTAGCTTACCTTGAGACTCTGCGCTAGTTATTCTATTTCTATAATTACCAACAGTGATTCAGCATATATTTCAAATACCTCAGGTCTTGGATAGATTTACTCCACTATGCTTTCAAAATCATACAGACAAAAAGAGAAAAACAGCATCAGGCAGAAAAGTGACATTTATTTTTTTTTCTATGTCAGGTGGGTGTTTAAAGAAAGAGAGATGCTTTTTAAACAGGTAGGATAAAATATTAAAGGTTTAATTAATGCCATACTAAATTTTTATACCAAATCCTTTGTCTAGAAGCTGGGACCTCTAAAAAGGAGGGATATTTTGCAGCGAGCCAGCCGTGGGTTGTGACACGTGCTCCTGATTTCTGAGAAGCGGACTGAGATCATCAAATTAACTTTCACCTAGATTCCGTTAAATTGATAACAACCACAATACAGTTGTTTAGTTTGGAATCCAGACTTGCTTTCAACAGGACAGAAGAGGAAATCTCTCTACAAGTGAAAAGGCTTCTCCATCAGAAGTCGCTTGTGCAACCCAGTCAACCGCAAACACACTCTTACATTGAAAATGAGCAGAGAATTTGGGTGAAAGATGTCACTCAAATGCCTGCTTACTACAGATTTTTCCACAGAGCAAATGTTCAGGATTTAAAAGCAATAGGAAGCTGAATGGCCTTTATGATTGTTTGGTGAAGCAAAAATTACAGGTATTGAGTTATCGGACACAAATGGTGGAATGACTTCATGATTCACTGAAGCTTTCCACTTTCTTAGGGAGCTTTATTCTTGATTAGGTAACCTGTTGGTTTATGCTTTCACTTGAGTGGAAACGGGCTTATAATATGAGCCTACAAGTCAGAATAAATCTTTGTTGGACTGCTATAGAAGCAGAAAATTCATTAGGAATCTAGCAGCTTCCTAACATGATGTGTTTGACTCTCACATCTTAGCCTTCCTTTAGCTGGTACTTGAAGTGCCTTTGTGGGCAGTTAGGGTCAGAAAAACACTCGACAAACTTTACCTATTCCTGGCTTATATTCATTTTTCTTCATAAATATATGATCTGTGCTTCTGCACAGCAACTTTCATCTGAAGATCTCACAGTTCTCTACTTCCTGCAATTGAGAGCAACTTCTTGGGAAACATATGTGGTGCCTTCACTTGTTCAGTAAATAAAATGTAGTCAGCATGATCAGATACTTGCCTTTCAAGAAAAACTGTGTCATAGAAGGTCAAACTAAATGATCATAGCAGTCTTGAACATGTACACTATGCCTCTTGCAGCCCAGGTTTTGTTGTGAGAGATAAGAAGACTTTGAGAGACACAAATAAAAATAAATTGCTATGCATTTTAAACCAATAACTCTGCTAGCTTCAGTGAAGGTGTGCTGAAATATTATTACTTCGGGAGTCAGACCAATAGTAATACACCTTCTTAACTTGCAATCATGCTTAAGGGATGAGAAGCTTCTGTTAGCTGGTTTTAGTTGTATTTGCTTCTTTTTCTTTGTGTCAATTTTTAATTTGGAAATGTAAGGTTGTTCCATTTAGCAGTCCCGTGAAATCAAATACAACATGCTGATTCCTTCACTTGGAATGAATCCTCATGCCTTTATCTGAGAAGACAGATTTTGTTCCACTGACATGAAAAACAAAGCCAGGTTTCAGAATGTCACTGGGTTACCTTTGATCTTCCATTCTCCAAAATGTCAGGCGCTTCTTGTGCTTCTTTTGGGTCACAAGAGAACTTTTGAGGCAATTTAGAGACATTCAGGGAACACATTCGTGTGCTGTAGGAAAAGTCAGTAGCAGTTAGTTACCCACCAGGAACTTCCTTGACTGTGGATCAGGAGTCATGTTCTTTATGATATTTGACCACGTAGAGATTAAAGCATCCAATGACCTGTTCATCTGTAACAAGCACTTTTATAATTGATTGCTCCTCAGGCTTTTTCTAGAAGACCATGAGTAAATCAGGATATTTTAACTGACTGGCAATTTCCTGCTAATTAGGTGGTCCATTCTATATACATTTTAAATGGAAATAGCTTTTCTTCTGGTGATAACCATCAATCATTGCTGCAAGAAAATGCACTTGTGTTTTGAAAGTGAAATCAACCTATGGAAAGTTTAGAAAGGCACTGACTCATACCAGCCACCTAAACATTGCCTGATAATTCCTACTATGAGCCTGTGACTGTGTCTACTTACACCAGATGAGTACCTGATCCATCAGTTTTGTTTGCTGAGCAAAAGAAGTGTGAGGATGTTATTTCATAATTTTCTTCCTTGAGGTCCCAAGGGTATTAATATATACGGATATTTAATAGTAAACAAATTGTTTGCACTAACCACAGGGAATTGGTATCACTGTCCTTTTTTGCTTGGTAGGCTGTTTTTTTGACCGCACAAACAACTAGATCTCAGAGACACTACAATAAAGAGATCAGAAATGATGGTGAGGTTTTCATTTTAATTGAAAGCAAACCAGAAGGACTCCAAAGGTGAGAGCAGACTCTGAATGAACAAAAGAGTAAACAAACAAACAAACAAAAGATGAAGAAAATTCCCTTTTTGACAGAGAAAATCATTTTTTCCAGGGCCGATGCTCTTAACTTTGGACACAGAGAATAAGTCAGTAGTGGGCAACCTCTTTGACATATGAGAGCATGTGTTTGAGCTGTTTGCAGATGCTTCAGAATATTGTTCAGGAGCACAGAAGAGTTGTATGTAAGCAAAGTAGAACTCTATGGCTATAGTTCCAAGTGAATTTTATATTTACATATATGAAATAGAGAAGGACAATAAAATAACACGCTGGAACTTGCTCAGTAAAGATGGATCTCACTAACATTAATAAATAGTATACTTCTTCGTTGATATCAGTGATACAAGTTGGTCACCTGTAGATCACTTGTAAAAAGCTTGTTTTTCTCACAACTTGTGAGAAATAGCCCATATATTTACAATGAGAGGAGAACAGTCTGTTCCTGGAGGACTTTATCCCACAGCTGAAGCAGACTGTGGTGCTCAACACTTTTCCCCCTCTCCCCATCTTTGGCTTTGGGATCATTTACTGCTATGGTCTCCTCCCAGGATGTCTGACCACACTGGCAAATTTGGCAGTCACAAGATGCATTCTTGAGCACTGGAAGTCAGTTAGTTATGCTGTGAAATTGTCACAGCGGTCTATACCAAGATTTTGGAACAAACCTATTTGCACTCTCCCAAAGAATTCTTGACCATGGCTCAAGACTTGGCACCAGCCAAGGACCACTTGCAAAAGGCAATTCAGAAACAGACACATCATTTTGAATGGTAAGAGGATTTAATAGCTTGAATATGGCACTCTGTGCCAGTTAGCCTTACTGTCAGATACATTTAAAAGCATGTATGGCTTTCATGCAGCCAAAAAATGCATGGCAATTAGATACAGGGTAAACAGCTCTTTGTGGTAACAATGATGCAGGCCTGACCAATGTTATCTAGCTTTTAATCTGAGAAGGAATTTAGAACTGGAGCTCTCTTCAAATCTAAATTGTCCTATGTTTAATTTACTAGACTAGATATAGCCACAGACCCCTCCAATTCTTCTCTATTCTCCATTCCAGCTTTCCAGGAAAGCAAGAGGAGGTTGTCCCCTTCTTCCTCCAGACTCTTTCTCTATTCCCTTCTAGATTTGGGGAGACAGATCTGCTCCTGCCCGGGTAAGAAGAGACAGGGTGAGGCTGAGGAGATCTCCACAAGCATACTGGTTGTTTTTCCAGGACTTTTGTACCTGGGCAAATGTTTTTTTATTGTTGCCTTTTTTTTTTTTTTTTTTTTTTTCTGGCTGGACCACAGTTCTGGGTAGGACAACTACAGCCAGACAGGTGATTCTTATATGAAATTCATCCTGCTAAAGCCATTTATTACAGATATACCTAAAAGAAATTTAGGAATTTTTTGTACATTGTATTTGTATTTTGAGCAGGTTACAGCACAGCTACCATTTGTTATCAGTTCCTCTGTGCAATTATCTTTCTCATCTGTTTCCTTAGTGACCTGCCTTGTTTGAAGAAACTTAGCAAAACTCCTGGCTATTGGAAATAAAGAAAGCAAAAAATACCTATCTGCTTCTGTGATGGTTGGTAAGGGAAGAAGAAAGTCTCTGGCTCCAGGCTGTCTTATCAAAATGAATCCCAAGAGCTAGGGAACAGAATGGAAAACAGTGCTCCTGTTTGATTTTTCCATTAGCAATCTCCGAATACACACTCAAGACTGAAGGCCTGAAACTGCAATTGTGTATGTAAAAATACTCAAAGAATTAGTAACATTGATTGCAGAGGGCAATAAAGCTTTCAGTTCAGTATTTCAATAGGTTTTTAGCTCATAGGCCAGCAATTTTCTTTAAATCATGGCAATTAATTTATAAACTCGTTAAAGAAATGGCAAGATCTGCATATCAACACATTGTTTTGGAATACACTTCACTCTTTCAAGGAAAATAATGCCTTTGTATGGTTTGTACTGCAGTTAAGGAAAATTCCTGCAACTTTTTATAGAACCTCCCAACTGTAGATGTCAAAGTACACAAGATAAAATAGCAATTTTTTTTCATCAATATATCCATAACTATGACCATAAGAAAAAGTATTTAAAGCTTAACATGGAGATATTCTCACTCATGGAATCATAGAATAATTAAGGTAGATGGGACTTCTGGAGTTCACCTTGTCCAAACCCTCACTCAAAGCAGGACCAACTTCAAATTTACGTTAGGTTGCTGAAGATTTTGGCTTGTTTTCTTCTTTTGATTTCCTTATTTCTTCATTTCACCTTTCTATCCTGTTTTTCAAACACTTCTCTTTTTTTTTTTTCCCAGCTCTAATTTATATTTTACATTCTTTCTCATCTTTTCCTTTGTATTGTTTTTTCTACTTTTTCTGTTTCCTCATTTTTCAAAGGGTCCCTCATTTCCCTCTTTCATTTACCAATATTTCCTTTCTCCTGTCTTCCTTGATTTCCTGTCTAATCCTTCTGCCTCTTTTTCCTTCCTTGAAGTTCTTGTTTCCTCTTTTTTTTTTTTTTCCTGTCTTTCATTCCTTTATTTTACACTACTTCGCTGACAGTCTTGTCCCCTAATCATCTCCTCTTCAAATAGTTTAAAGGATCTGTAAGGCAACAAGTATTTTTAATGATTCTGGCTCTCATAGAAGTTGGTAAAGGGCAAATATTTTACCCTAAATCTTCATATCCACTTCACAGTCCTTCTCACTTTGCATTTGCCACCATGGCAGTCACCATCTTCCCTGACCACTTTCACAGAATATATGAGGTAAGTTCAGCATTGATTGGATTATATAGCTACAATCTCTATAAGACAACAGCAGCCATTTGAACCGTGCCTCCAAACTGTCCAGTGGTGGATTTATAAAGTGCTTTTATAGACACAAAGAATGTGTATAATGAGACATATTTCATCGCCCTGAATAACCTCCCATCTTCTGATAATGACTGGTCCTCCAGAGCTGAAAATTATACTTATATCAACAATAATTAATAGCCATGGTTAGATACATCCATTACGTCAACATGTTTTTGAATCTGTTGGTACTTCCATTTTCCACAATGTACAGCAGCAACCACGTCCTCAGTGCCTTGTTTGAAAAACCAGGTCTTTTGCTTTTAACCTTTGCCTGATAATTTCTCTTGTTCTTATATTCTGAAAAATAATGAATGATCACTCTCTATTCAGTTTTTCTGCATTAATTAAGTCATGGAACTCCATGCCACAGGATCTTGTCAAATCTGAATGTCTGTATGGTTTCAAGGGGAGACTGGACAAGGTCATTGAGGATAATTACATCTGTAGAATCCATTTCCACCTCAAAAAAAACTGAGCTGCAATTATTGCAGGCTCAGGAAGTAGTGAGAAAAATACCACATACACTAACCCTGATCTTCTACTCATTACCGGACATCTATTTTTGGCCAAAGACAGGATATTGTTTTAGATGAGCCTTTGGTATGACACACAGTAGCTGATCTTACATTCTTATCCATGATTTCAGCTCTCCCTTATGACTCTTCAAATGTACTACTGAAATTTTTAGCTAAGTTTTTGACAGCGCATCATTTTGACATCCCCGTCTGTATCATAGGAGGCATCTTCGTGAAGAGCCTTGTATAAGCTTGAGAGAAGGGGACAGTGTGCTAATTATTGATCACCTGGCCTAATTGAGATATATATTCCTTTGTTAAGTGGGTCGGCCATGGGTCAAGAGAACAGGTGGTTGAGCACAATTTCATAACTGCCTGTTTAATATTTGGCTCTGAAATTTCCCTGAAGTTGTCAGGGAGGAGGGACGGGATCATTATCAAAGATTGTTTGGAGAGGCAGAATCTATACTGGTGGGGAAACTGCTAATTACCATCTAATCTTTCCAATTTGGGCAGCAATAAAATTTAAATAAGATTGGCAAGTAGCAGGATGGCTTTCAGAGGCTGCCCCCACCACCGTTCCTGTCCCCATAGCCTGACGTCAGACGCAAAGCTTCAGTCTGGATGTCCTTCCACTGCTTCATAAATTATGACTGTTTAGTTGTGCATAATTACAAGGTACTGGATTGAATAAGATTAAGACTGAAATTGTCAGTTTTCTAAACACATTAGCAAATCTTGGAATTTGGATCAATATGTATAGCTTTTTTTTTTTTTTAATTCACAAACAGTTCTGTCCATTCCCAAAGCATTTGCGTTATCATATTATGCTTTATAAATGATGTAAGATTTATGAAAAGCCCCTAAGTTGGCCACTGAAAACTCTTGGCAGTATGAATTATGAATGGCAGTGTGCAATATGGGCAGCATGGATTTATAATTAGTCACTCCTTCATCATGCAGCCATTTCAAATGTACGCAGTGCTTTGTGCCACACACCGTTTGTGCCACACACCCAGCTAAGGCGTTAGGGGCTGTGCTCGTGCAAATGAACGCAGCTAAGAGTCTACGTAAGATTTACTGAAGATGTTATTACCCATGTTTATTTATTCCTCAATTAATTTTATTTTTAAATACAAAAAACTCAGCTCTCACTAGCAATGACAATGTCATGTTAGATTCTGTGATGTGGTAAGAACAGACGATGCTATGGGATTGGCAGAAGAGTAGTGTAGCCATATGTATCCGAACCACGTTCAAAATCAAAGCAGTAGAAAATGTACTTTTTCTTCCTAATGATGGTGGAAATCCAACCACAAATTTATTTTCAGATTTCTTTTAATTAGAAATCAGTAGGGATTGGGGTTTTTTTAATTTAATTTAGAGGAAGGTATCAATACACTTGACACAATGGTGACTCATTATTCCATATTTCATTGTAATACAGTTCATAACCTCAGCTTTGGCTAAGAAGTCTATACTTCTCTGCCTGTACTAAGACTGCCACTTAGGTGGTAATAGGAATATAATTAACTACCATAGCTCAAGCAGGAGAAGAAAAAGCTTCCTTCCTTCCTTCCTTCCTTCCTTCCTTCTTCTCTCCCTCCCTCATTTTGTGTTTTGTGGGGTTTTTTCTTGTTGATTTTGGAAGCAGACACAGGAAGGTAACAAACCTTGCCCAAACTCTTAAACCAACCTTATATTTTTCTTTTTAGTACCTTACTCTAAGCATCATTTTTCTACATTAATCTTGCACCAGAAGTTACAGTAATGTATTTATTAAAGTTTCATTTGTGTGATCATAGTGAATTTTCACAGGATACTTGTATGAACAATCTTATTTTTATAGTCTTGACAAACCCATGTTTTCTTGCAGGGATCACAAAATATTCACGTCCTCAAACAAATGCTTCTGATGAGTGACCCCATTTTTGTTTCCAAGAAGCTTCAGTGTTGTTCCTAATCTGGTTTCATGGATAGGTTTTGTAGAAAATTCCTCATTTGATGGTAACGGCAGAAAAAGAGCTGATGCAGTTGGTATTCCATTAGAGAGGCATCCTGCTATGAGTCAGCAAGTGAAAGAGTCAGGACATTCATTAATGGAGTTGTCATGTTAAAGGATGATTATCTGCCAAATTTCTGGCAAGGCCAAGAAGGTCTTTTAAAAGAAAGTCACAGGACAGATAGCCATTCATTTTCTCTGTGGTTTTAGTGTACTACGTGGTTGGGTTCATCATTTTCAGTTTTATCTTTTGAAAAATTAAGTACAATTGCTGTTCTCCTGCATTCTAAGAGGGAAAAAATAAAATAAAAGGAAAAGAATACTAATAAATATG
>VYXH01001305.1:22423-32704 GCA_013397275.1 Burhinus bistriatus | reverse complement strand
TATGGGGGGGGGGGACGGGGGGGACGGGGACCTACAGTATCACGGAGAATAACATAACTTCCACTACTTCTATCTTGAGTTTTACATCGGATGGAGATTAAGCCTTCATGGGAAATAATGAAAGCAAAATCAGTGGTGTGCTATAAAAGATTCCAGCTTTTTTAATGGAAATTATTTTACAAATCTATGAGACAGATTCTAAAACATGTACAATTTTTTTCAGTTACCTTTATTTCTCAGTGTCTGTGAAGAACATATAGTTCAAAAGGAGCTTCCTTAAAATATTCTTAAAGATGATATCCAAAATGTGAATTGCTAGATGGATTGAGTGTGATCACTACAAACTTTCAAAAATGCTGGACATATGATTGTGCCATTTCTGTTATGTCAGTACAATGCCAACAGACTTGGCTTTGTTCTCTAAAAATAAAAATTATTTTTCATCATCATTATTATTATATTAATATTTGCCAGTCTTTATATCTATAGATATATACACAATAAATAACAAAATGCCAAGAGGAAGAAAAAACCTGAACTAACATAGAACTCTCTTAAATATCTCTTACTAAACATAATATAATGAAAACAAATGGACATTTTGATTAAATAGATATCATTAATGCAGCATGTTATGATCTGAACTCAGAGTTTAATTATCTAATTAAGAGCAAAAGAAAATCATTAAGGTCTACAGAATCAAATAATTCATTTTAAGGGAGAAACAGAGGAAAAAAGCAGTCCCCTTAATTGCAAACTGTCATCGGCATGTAGCACCTAGGAGTAAATCTTGCTGCAAGATGTCATGCCTAGCTAGGTTGTACAGCAGGTGGTGGATGAATCAGACCAGCTTCTTGAACAACTGCTGAGGAAATAAGCGTCATTAATGGGAAGAGCTCCAGACTGGGAATAAGGTATCCTGAGTCCTATAAACAGTTCTGTGTCTGACATTTGGCAAATCATTCAGCATCAGTTTGTTTAACTGTAGAAGAACCACATGCCATTCGAGCCCTTGAAGGCCTTAGGTAAGTTTGCTCGTCTGCTGCTGAAAGAAGTTGCCAGATGAGGGCAAGGAACTTCCTTAATGTCATCTCAGACTGGATGAAAGCAAAGAACAGGACCCATGCACTGTCACTTGCCCAGGTACCAGGACAATCAGAGAATCACAGAACGGTTTGAGTTGGAAGGGACCTTAAAGATCATCTAGTTCCAACCCCCCTGCCATGGGTAGGAACACCTTCCACTAGACTAGGTTGCTCAAAGCCCTGTCCAACCTGGCGTAGAAAACATCCAGGGATTGGGGCATCTACAACTTCTCTGGGCAGCCTGTTCCAGTGTGTCACCACCCTCACAGTAAATAATTTCTTCCTAATATCTTACCTAAATCTACCCTCTTCCAGTTTAAAACCCTTACCCCTCACCCTATTGCTACAGTACCTGCTAAAAAGTCCCTCCCGACCTCTCCTGTAGGCCCCTGTTAAGTACTGGAAGGCTGCTAGAAGGTGTCGCCAGAGCCTTCTCTTCTCCAGGCTGAAGCACCCCAACGCTTTCAGCCTGTCTACATAGCAGAGGTGCTCCAGCCCTCTGGTCATCTTCATAGCCCTCCTCTGGACTCACCCCAACAGGTCCATGTCCTTCTTATGTTGGGGGCTCCAGAGCTGGATGCAATACTGCAGGTGGGGTCTCACAAGACCAGAGTAGAGGGCAGAATCACCTCCCTTGACCTGCTGGCTTCACTTCTTTCGATGCAGCTTAGAATATGGTTGGCTTTCTGGGTTGCGAGCGCACATTGCTGGCTCATGTTGAGCTTCTCACCCACCAACACGCCCAAGCTTTCTCCTCAGGGCTGCTCTCAATCCATTCTCTACCCAGCCTGTATTTGTGCTTGGAATTGTCCCGACTTATGTGCAGGACCTTGCACTTGGCCTTGTTGAACTTCACAAGGTTCACAAATGTCCATCTCTCAAGCCTGTCAAGGTCCCTCTGGATGGATAATGTAGTCTAGGATTACATTACATGGACGTATAACATACCAAGGAGTCACAGAGTTTGCATTCGGTACAGGCATATTTTTGTATGAAGAATACTGATTCTTAAAAATCTTTCGTCTCAAGTATGCCTAGATAGTACATCCCATGAATGCAGTTCCCTTATTAACTATGGAGCCATACACACTCTTTATTCTTTCTGTGGAAACAGATTTACTGGAGGAAGGTGAAATGACCATATGTTAAGGCATGATTGGATTAATTTACCCCCTGAGAACGGCTGCTGGGGTTTTTTTTGACGATGTTTGCAAGAGGCAGGCAGATAATGATGTCACTGCAGATTTCCCCCCTAAGTTCATTGATTAGCAAAGATACTCAAACCTTCATGGTGGCCCTAATGAGAAGGGTTGGAACACTAAATCAATGTGACTCTTTTCGCTTTTAAAGGTCCTGAGAAACAATCCTTTTTTTTTTTTTTAATCAGTGGTTTATTTTAAGGGTGCAAATAAAAAGAAGCCAATTTTAAAGTTCAGTAACGTAGAGTGAACATTACTGTTTCTAATGCTTCTGCAGTGCAAGAGACAGGTCCAGTTTTCAAACTGTGAGAGATCTAGTTTCCAGTGATGGATGTGACCTACTTTTCTGAATCCTGAGATGTATGTATCCCCTACCATCTCCCATTATTCTGCACACAAAGTTTGAATTCTGATGACGAACTGCAAGACATAATGAGGAAACCTGCAGTACAGGGAAACCTGACCACATCTACAAAATGTAGAGCCAAAAAAGGGGTTTTGTGGTCATGCTCTGTTTTCTAGTTGCTCCTCAATCTACAGTTTAGATATAACTAGTAAATATATCATGTCAGCTGCTATGAAGGAATTTAGGGCAAACACAACACATTATGCTGAGGTGTCAAATAATGGGTAAGAGAAAAGAAAAATTTAAAACTTGATTCAGAAGATGACAGGTATAATGAATGAAGATAAGAGACTAGAGAATAACTTTTTTTAAATAATGGCTCAACAGGAGACCACTGAAGTGAAAACAGCTGCTGAGACTATTACACAGAAAACAGCTTGAAACAGCTACAGCTGCATATATTTGTTACTAGGAAAGGATTTCAAATGTATGGAAAAGTCCATCCAGAGAACAGTTGGGGACAGATGTAGCCAAGGCAAAGCTGGATCTGCAGAGGGAATTGGAGAGTCTGGTTGGTTTCAGAAGCTGAGATTTAAATAGCAGAAGTTTGTATGAATGGTCCATTATCTGGACTGAATAATGAGCCATGGCTTTTGGGGGCAGGGAATTTGCTGCCTGAGTATCTGCAACCAGGTGTTGCTGGTTTTTTCTGTGGCTAGTACCATCTGTTCTGTGCCCAACAGAACACTTCAGCCCAAATCATTTATTTTATGGCTATGGATGCAAAGGTGAGCGATGCCCTATGGAAGGCAATTGTAACATGGCATTGGGGGGGGGCGGTACAGAGCATGACTGCGGATGAATATTCAGACAGATCTGGAGTGTGGAGACCTATTAGAAAAGCATCAGACTATATGGCCCACTTTTTCTCTATATGAAACCTCTGCAGGTGACTGGACCCTGCACTCCCAACCTGCTACTAAGTTCTGTTTGTTGACTAGTGAGCTGGCAAATGCAAACTGGGAAAGCTTGTGCCAGGTCTTTGCAGATGTTTGTGAGCTGCTGCTGATTCATCTTCAGGATGTACCACCTGCCGGTGACAGTGGTTTGGAGCATGGCTCCATGAGGAAGGGAGAATGTACAGCACAGGCAGGTTTTTTTTTTATTTTTTCATCCACTCCTCAGCATTCTTATTCCCATCATTCTCTATCACTGGAAATATGGAACAAGAAGAGGTATTTTCTATGCATCGTGTGCCTTTGCTTATATCCCATTCATATCCTTCAACAATTTCCCTGAATGTCTTGGGAGTTTCTCCGTTTTTTTCATTAGGCCACAAAAGCACTCATTGCAGTTTTATGCACTGCACTTTACAGCTGTACCCAGCATGAATGCTGTACAGCTGGTCCAGCATATAACTTCCTAACTTCCCACTGCTGACAACCTCAGTTCCTCATCCTCACTCAGTTTAGCTCCTCCAACTTCTCTACGAGCAATACTAGCTAAAACACTAGAACAAAAGGAGCTGTTATAAGTAACTAACAAACCAGAACTATATCCAAACTTTGCCATTTTTGTAATTTTAAAATTTCCCCAAGGTAGGAAATCCTTCATTAAAACAAACAGACAAGCAAGCCTTCTTATACCAGGTACTCTTACAAACTGGTATTCTGAAATTAAATATGTTCTTAAGATTTTTACAGCTGCCAGAATGGATATTAGAGGCAAATTTATTACATTTAATTTATGGATGGTGTGGAAGTGGCTCACCAGATGAGGAACCAGGAGACTCTGAAGACATGAATGTAGAAGTACTGTGTTTCCAAGGTGTTTTTTAACTAGACACAGAGTTACCGTGTTTTCAGGCTCCCAGATTTGCAACACGTACCTTGAAGGTGTAGGTTTCCAGGGACCCCAGTAGCAGAAAACTAAACTGACATAAATAAGACCATAGCTCTCACTGCTTCTAGCAACTCTGTTTTTCAGTAAAGAGTTTGCAAGTCTGGAAAACTTCTTCATGCATATCTGTAAGTTTAGGCTGAGAATTTTATTGGGTTATTGTCTTCTAGGACGTGAGGATTTTCAAGGTCCTGATTCCATAAAAAGAAAGAACATTGAGAATTTCAAGAACTAAATTCTTGATACCTTCTTGCTACGGATCACATAATATAGTTAGGAATAAGCTTCTGTGGCTTCAAGACTGTCTTTAAGCCACAGAAATTGGAAGCATCAAGCACTCAGAGTTTCAGAGTCTCCTAGGGCAAAAATCTAGAAAAACATGAACATCTTGCCTCCAGGAAAGAAGTCCTTGACCTTGAGGCCTCAGGTTCTTCAGTAGCCACCCATGTATCATGAATCAGCCAAAATCCACAGTATCTAGCTGCTCTCTACCATTAACTATCACTGTAATTCTTCATTTCCTGGAAGATTTAGTCCTGAAGTCATATGTAATAATGTTAGTACTTTACAATTTGGACCACTATTGGATTCAAAGTAAATAAATATCACTTCCCCTTTAAATGAAGAAACAGAAATCCTGTAATAGTACAGCGTATTTAGGTTTAAAAATCTGTCTGAAGACTCTCAGTTGTAATCTGTAGATACAGATTTTTCCTATTCCAGGCAAGCCTTAGGAATTTTTAAAAGAATGTTTTAGTAATCAGGATGAAACAGAGCATACTTAAGTGCAATTTATTTTTTTCCTTCACACACTTCTCCGTACACACGTAAACAATCATTAGTTACACTCTAATTCCCGTATCTTGAATTCTGTTAACATAAGTATTTCCATCTCTTGTTTCATTTTCTTGTTGAGGTATTTACATCATTACTGTTGTTGTTGACATTATTCTGCTTAATGTCTGCCTAAAATTTATAGAAACTTACCCTTCACTAGATTTTAAATTTAGATCACGAAAACTCTCAATGCTAGAGTATTGGGCCTTGAAAAAACTTACAAGTCTGCTAACTCTGGAGCCAAAAAGAGGAGATCATTTCCAGATGACAAAGCATAGTTAAATACCACAATAACTGACTATTTTCCATGTTCTTGGGAGGAGAGCAAGAAAATGTCAGCTGATTCTGCAACCAGAGAAATTACCCTGTATAACCGAGGTGGCAATGGGAATCTGTTGGAAGTGTTTTTCTTTTTGTAGGGATAAAAAAGAAAGAAACTGGTGACTTATGGAGGTTATGAAATCCCCATCCTTGAAGATTTTTAAAAACAGGTTTGATAAACATCCCTTAAGAGTCGTCTGGCCATATGATTTGACCTTAGTCCTGAAAGAGCAACTAGGTAAGCTCTGGAGGTCAGTTCCAATGCTGAATCTCTATGGTTCTGCATAAATAAGACATGAAGGGAACATCCTGACTGTTCCGAATTTACTTTGGCTATCTATGGTCCTGTCAACTGCCAGCTTACTGAAGCCCTTGTACCAACACAATATTATGCTCTGGGATCTATTGCATTTTGAAAATTGTGTTTATTCTGTTAAGCTGTACAGAGTGAAAGAAAAGAAAAAAATAAACCCGGCAAACTTTGAACAGAGCCTGCTTGCACACAAAGCAGAAATCATCGTGCAGAGTTATTAAGAAACATAGAAAACACATCATCTTCTGGAAAACACTATGCCTTGAATTGTTGAATAACTCTACATTTTAATGTGCAAATTTGTTCCTTGGCTTTTTGTTGAAAGGATCAAACCATTTGGCATTTTGTCTGAGACATAAATGCATTACGAAGATGCAGTATAATTTATTAAAATGTATAAAGGGAACAAAGAATAGGATTAATTTTCTTCTTTTTTAATTCCAGGGGCACCACTAGGGCATTTAATATGGGTTAAACCAGATTCAAAGAGCTTTTCATTAGACATTTAACATAAATGACTAAGAGCTTAATCAGCACATACCATTTAAATGCATTGAATGGAGGAATTGGACTGTACATTGCATTATAATTTATAGAGTTTTGTTTTTGATTACATAAGGGAAATACATTTTTTATGCCTTAAAAGCATTCTTTTGTGATGTCAAAAAAAAATGTATAGTATTATTGTTCAGAAAATGGTGTTTCAATTTGGTAGCGAAGCCTGAAGTCACCCAAGTGGAAAAGATAACTAGCAAATTCCTCAAAGTCCTGTAGTTTGTGGGTTTTCTCTTCAAAACGTCCTTTTCTTCTGGGCCTGATAATGAACATTGCCTCTGCTTTCCACCCTATGTCGCCTGAACGTTCTTTTTAACGGCTCTAAAAAAATTGACTTGTGAATACTTCTGGAATGCAGTTTAAACAGAATTAGAGAGAGCATCACTATGCTGGGCTTGCAGCATGGAAGCAGAGCAATGCTGAAAACGTGTTTTGTTTCCTTTTTTCAATCATTTAGTGATAGTATAAAAGTAATTCAGTCCCCACTTAAACAATACCTGGGGTAACTCTGTGTGTATCATCTGTTCCATCAGAGATGATTATAGGAAATTAAAGCGCTGCAGAGGCAAAAGTGGCTCCCATTTTAAGGAACTTTATCAAAATGTTAAGGAAGGATAATATTCTAAAGAGCTTACTTTTTAGTTTCTGTTTGCCTTCAGCAATACTGTCTATTACAATCGCTCTTCAAATTGCAGTTAGTTTCCTTTCCAACAAAAGGCATTGTTTTTTCCCCTCTCTTCTCTTATATCTTTGCAGGAGACAATAAAGTATCTCTTCTTATCCAGAAACACTGAGAGCTCTTATCAGCAGAAAGGTAAGAAAAAGGAAATATCTCAGCAATGGAGATTTTTTTTTGTATCGTGTTTTATTTTTTTTTAGTAGGTCAGCAAAAGAAAAAAGAAGTCCCATTTTCTGAGATGCTATCCCTTATTGTTAGAAGGAGAGCTTGAAATCAAGATAAAGCTCTTATTCTCTGAAAGTGCAGTCACACTAAAATGCATATCTCCATCTCACACTTGCTCTTTCTTTTTTCTTTCCCTTTTTTCTTTTTCTGTCTTTCTTTCTCTTCCTATGTCATCTTCTTTGTGTTCTTTTTTTTTTTCTTAATAAAATAATTTTAATATAAATTTTATTATTGTGGGTTTTCTTCCTCCTGACAGATCCTATCTTTAGTACTGGGAAAACAGGAGCAAAACCAGACTTTGAGAAATGAAAGATCTATCTATTCGTATACATACACACATATATATATAACTCTACATCTGCATAATTCTATATTGTTTAAATATATACACATAAATATATGTGTAAGTATATATATGTAGGTATATATATTTGTATATGTTTCTTTATATGTACATAAGGATATAGAGCAGGTCTCAGAAGCTGGAATTCAGCTCTCATTATGGAGGCTAGTTGCGTAATGCTCTCAGTGTCATCCATTTACCTATATTTAAGACAGTAATGAATTAAGTAACATGATCGACATCTGCCTGGTGTGGCTCCTTCTTTCTCTCATCCTCTCTCCAGTCAGAGTTGTACATGCCCAGAATATTACTTCATTTTTGCAGTCTCTTATTTTCATCCTATGAAATATTTACCCAAACTGAGATGGTGGGGCAAAATCAGCTAGTTTGACCTGAGCACTGAATATGGTAAAATCCATGCAGGTTCTTAAATCACACCAGATTTTGTTCCATTCTCTCAAACCGTTCACTAAGAAATCTTTGTCTTTTGCACAGATGCCACAGTGGACAAAGTGTGCAGTTCCACATCCTGCTTAGTCCTGCCCAAGCATGGGACGATGCTGAGAAGGACAGCTGTATACATTTTCCCCATCTCCAGAAATATTCCCTCTTTGCACTGGGGCTGGGAATACCAGGGCAGCAGCTGAATCAGATCAGCTTGCTGAACTGATGGAAAATTTCTGTCTTGCTTGCCTCCCCAACCACCAAGTAATAATTGTGTATCAGATCAAGACTCTGCTCACCTACTACCTGATGTCTAAAAATTAGTTATCAATATCTGAACTAATTATGATAAGGACTCTTTTTAATCACTGGAATTACTTCTAGAAGCAGTTTCTTTGAGCCTATTTTAGACACTTGTCCTGGAGTGAGAGTACTGGGTCTTTGGAGGTAGCAGTTTTCATCCGTTGTTTCAAAGGGATGACTCCCTCAGAGTCAGATGTCTAAGCTAGGGCAGACAAATCCCACCTGTTGTCTTTCTTCATCGTTGTCAGGATAACGTTTAAATCTGTTCACAGACTCCCAGCTATCACTTTGCTAAGGAACAGCTAAGAAGGGGTAAAATATGGGAAAAAAAAAAAAAACCACACATAGCTTTAAAATATCAAAATAGCAATGCTGTCTGCTAGAACATTCCAAAAAGCCTGGAATCAAACTAAAGCACTAACGCTTTCTTTCTAGATTTCAGCTTAGACTGGGTCTAAACAAAAGCTACTGCACCTGTTAAGATGTTAAGAGTGTCCTGGAGAGGTGGGTAGGTGCCAGCCAGCAGCTAACGTCTGCTGAGAGTGGAGAGGGAAATGCCTTAATTCTCACTGATGCGTTCATCTGTCTACACCTACTTCTTTCAGCTTTGTTGATGCATTCACTGATGTAGTAGAAGGAAGACAACAAGTAAAGTCTCCTGCTGGGACACCTTGAGTAAGATTTATTTATAACCCTTTGCTGGCTGCTCTGGTTCCCTTTCGGCATAAAAATACTCGTGCCTTCACCCTAGAGCAGCCAGAGGCTGACTCCAAAAAATGAGGTCCTGGGAATCTGGTGACCTTCAGAAGCGCCCAGTTTCTCCACTAGCAATAACTGGAGCTTTAGCAAGTTACCTGGGTTATCTGAATCACATCTAAATCAAAGGCATTTCATTTTAAAGTGATGTCAAAAGTAATCTGATTATTTTGGTTGTATCAATACTCACATAAGCCTAGAAAAAAGGGCTAATTATGGAAGTAAAAGTTTATGTGATCAGGTGAATAGTTAGAAAAGAATTAAAAATAAAAAGAGGTGTTTAAAAGCTATCTGTGTCACTGGCAAATCTGATTATGGTGCTTTATCAATTGGAAGATGTTTGCCAGAGAGACTTGTCCAGAGTTCTTTGAGGTTATCAGGGCTAGTGTCAGTGAGTATCGGCGATCACACCTCACGACGGACACGAACACCGTCTGCATCCATCAACAGGTCACCTCACCCACCAGAGCTGACCAAGTCTTTGCCACGGCACCACCACTCTGATCCAGGGCGGTATCGCCACAGACTTCAGCAGAAGAAAGACGCACCTCCTCCTCAACTGTGTGGTTTTCGTAACGGCCTTTGCGGTCCTTACCCCGTCACGTGAAACTGTAGCCAGCCTCCACAGGACGCTGCCTGCATAAACACGCACCAGCGTATATGCGCATACACGTGTACAGGTACGCGCACACAGAGGCTGCGGGGGTGGCCTCTGCGAGGAGGAGCTGGGGTCGCCGTGTGCCAGACACAGCCAGTTCTGGCTGGTTCCAGCCGGTTCCATCTGGTTCCAGCCAGTTCCAGCTGGTTCCACCCGGTTCCAGCTGACTCCACGCCAGCCCCACCTACAGGCCACAGCTAAGCCTGTCAGCCAGGCTGGCTGCACCTCTGGGAAAAAATACCTAAGAAAGCACAAAAATGCCAGATGGGCAGAAAAAAAAAAAAAAAAAAGGAAAAAAAAACCCATAAGAGACCCAAA
>VYXH01001305.1:0-22395 GCA_013397275.1 Burhinus bistriatus | reverse complement strand
AAAAACCCATTACGAGCACCAAGAACAGAGCAGGAGGAGGGGGAGGAGGAGCTCCAGGCCCCAGGGCAGAGATTCTCCAGCAGCCCGTGGGACAGGAGCGTGGTGGAGCAGATATCTACACTGAAGCCTGTGGAGAACTCCACACTGGAGGAGGTGGATATTCCTGAAGGAGACTGTAGCACATGGGAAGGATCCACCCTGGAGCAGGGAACAAGTGTGAGAAAGAAGGAGCAGCAGTGAGAAACCGCCGTGTACAGGCCACAACCATCCCCAGCGCCCTGCACCGCTCAGGGGAGGCGGGTAGAGGCGCTCAGAGTGAAGTTGAGCCTGGAAAAAAGGGTGGTGGGAAGAGAAGCATTGTTTTAATTTTTTTTTTTTTTTTTTGCCTTAGTTTCTCACTACTTATGTCTAGTTTAATTGTCAATAGCTTAAATTAATTTTCCCCAAGCAAAGTCTGTTTTACCTGTGATGGTAATTGGTAAGCGATCTCCCTCTCTTTATCTTGATCCACAAGCTTTTTCATCCCATTTTTGCCCCCTGTCCCACTGAGGTGGGGAGTGAGAGAGCAGCTGGGTGGGTGTTCGGCAGCTGGCCAAGGTCAGCTCACTACAAAGACATACAGAAGTTTGTCTATCACCTATTTAAATATATCAAAACTGCTTAAGATTAGATGACCAGCTACGTGTACTTAAGCATTTAGTGCCTTTTGTGTACATACACAAATTTGCCTAAGGATTCTGAGCACCCAGAGCTGGTGTTCACTTCAGGGACATTTGAAGTTGTGAGATGCTTCTGAAAATAACACCGTTTCCACTAAATTCCTTGGGAGTTTGGGCAGAAATTTAGTTCCAGGCAAATGTGGTGCAAAATTTGACCTTCTGGTATTAAAGGGTGTTCTGCTAATGAAACACAATAACAGATTTTTAAATAATAAATATAATTTTTTTAAAAAAAAAGTTTGACTAAGCCTGAGAACATTTATTTTCAACTCACCAGTAAAACAATAATTGTCAAAACCATTCAGCTTTTAGCTGATTAAGATGCTACTCATCATTGTTTACTATAATTTAGGGGTTCGGTTTGGGTTGGTTTTGGTTTTTTTTTTTTTTTAATGGGCACATATCAAGTATGTGTGCATGCATTTTTGTCTTCGCTTGGTTCATAGTTGATTTTTACACTTGTCTTGATAAATTATCAAGGGATCTCCTTATAAATATCTTCTTTGTTTCTCCTAAGCACAATATTAGTAAGGGTTTTTTTCATTAAGTTCACTTTTATGCATTAAAAGAGGAGGGGGAACCCACCACATTTTGTGATTTCAAAATGATTTTTCCCTTTTCTGCATATTTTTTTCTTGCTCATCACTTAGATTTTTTTCACTCCTATGTTGCTGTTTTGTCAGTAATGACAATATGGAAATCCATATATATTGGTATTCCAATAGAGATTTGCCTAGCCAAACAGAAGCAAAAAATTATGTGAATACAAATGTATTAACTGCAAAGATAAATCACAACCTGCAGGCAACTTGAATAAGCTGAGGAAAGAGAGGAAAAGACGTGGGGTGGGGAGTGCAGCTTGAGACCAGCTGGAGTCAGAAGATGGAACATCACACACAGAAATCAGGAAACATTTATAAGCATAACTTTTTAGTATCACACAAGCAGAAAATGCAGAGTGATTGAAAAGCAAGCAGGCCCACAACCACACTGCAACGGAGAAGTTTTATCGTCTTTGGAAATCATCTGTGCTCATTGTCAGGCTTTTTACAACTCTACCTTGGTTTGGGGGTCTTTTTCTTTCTTCTTCTCCTTCTTCTTCTTCTTATAAAAAAGTTTAAAAAATATGAACTTAGGAAAAGCCAATTTCATGTGCTGTTAATTTAATTCCCAACATAAAACCTTACTTCTTCTGATGGAAAATGAAATTACCCTTTCTACATCCGTTTTATCTGTCAATTAAATTCTTTTTTCTCCCCTTTCCTCCCCTCAAAGAAAAAAGAACATGCACATTATTGGTTATATTTTCTGTGCTTGCAACTAAATGAAAATGGGAAGAGGTGGCATTAACTACAGTAAGTACACAAAACCTGCTTGATTATCATGTAAAGATGCTGGAATGACAACCCTGGAGACTTTGAATCTCCTTTGTGAGGTTGTAGATGTCTAGGCTAATTTTCATTTTCCATTTGTCCTGGTATTGCATGGCAAAGCAGTTTTAATAATGGGACTCTTAGCAGCGTTAACTATTAACCTTTCTATTTCGTGGTATCTTCAAGAAATGGCTTTTGGAGGCAGCTTTCTCTTCCTGAATCTGTATGTGAATAAAGATAGGAAAATGAAATGCATCTTTTGGGCAGAAGGAAAGGACATTCACTGTGATCCATTCTGTATGATTAATTTCAGGATGATATTTGTCTCTGCTTCATGTTGTCATTATTTGACAGTTATGAAAAGAATCACCTTCTTTGGTCTCGCTTGGTTATTATTTGTATTACCTTAGAGCCGATTGGAAAATAGTGTTTGAAAAAACATCAGCTTTTCAAAATTGAAAAGCAAAAAAAATTGAGGCAGTTTTCTTTGTTTGTTCACTTTTTGAATGAAGACAAAAACACCTTCCAGGACGAAAACAAAACAGAACCGATCCTTTTAATTTTTCAACAGCAGCACTGAAAAGAGAAGAAAGCAGATGCCGGTTTTTGAGTAATAGAAATACCTGTAGCTCAATCACAAGAGTTTGTCTTGCATACGAAGATCTGAAATATTCTAATCTTTGCGTGGGGCAAAGATACCACAGGTAAACTAACTATAAGTCACTTTTGCTTTGCAGATATTTTGCAGCTATGACAGGGACTAGCAAAATACTAGTGTTTGGGTGCTGAGGGGCATCTCCTGGTGAGCCTTTTCATTGCAGCTTAAGATGTAACCAAAACCCAACCTACCCACCATCCCCCTCTGCTTATCCCTCCAGAGTGGGTGGCAGAAGCGTCCGCTTTTCAGCTGTGTCAGCTGGAAGTTAAGTTGCACTAAATTACATGAGTGGATTTAACTGTGAGCTGAAATGATGAGGTGCAGCTAGAGTTTTCTTTTCTGTTACGTTTTCAGAGGGAGAATAGCTTAGAGGCTGTGAGCCAGAGGGCTGAGCAAATGTATGTCTTAAAACCTCTGCAAGCAGATTTGCCAGAGGACATCTACTACCTGCTCTCTCAGAACAATTTTCAAGGAGGATATTCTACTCCACCGCCCTTTGCCTTCACTGACCTTGAGAAGAAGTACAAGTGACAGTCAAATACTTTCTGCTTACACCTGTAAGAGACTGGGGAAGTTTAACGCTAAGTTCTTTACATTGCTCAGGGATGCAGCGAGGGGCATTTCCTGCGTGGGCTTCCTCTTAGTTGGAGAGTGTTTGCGTTGCTGAATGTATCTGAGGGTCTAAATAAATAATACTGAATTTTATGTCCAATGGTATAAACATATCCAAAGAGAACGGGTTCAGTTCTGCCACACCAAAGGCATCTGCGGCATGATTCTCCTCTCACTTATATGTGTAAAAATCAAGTACAATTCTGTTAAAGTCAAAAATGGAATGATATCAGAGGAAAGCTGAAGTGATTGAGAGAAAAATCAAGCCTACAGCCTATAAAGTGCAAGTATAAACAGCATCACTTTTTTTGAACTTGAGTACATACACCTGGAAGGCATTCAAAGCATGCACTTGCAGTTATTTGTTACTCCTGGAATGATTAAAGTAAATCACATTGTTTGATATGAAAAATATGTTGTACACACACTTCTATTTTTCTCACTGCTCTGCCCTCCATGCTGCATTTTGTAGCATAATCAAAATGCAAAATACATTTTGAAAAATTAAATGAGAGACACATGTGTGAATCATGAGGTTTATTTGCATGTTTGGCCCTTCAATTCATTAGGGATTTTAGTTTTTCCAGGAGGGAAACTGTCACATTTACATATTCTTAGACAGGCATGCAAATATTAGTCAGAAACTATACTTTATTCAATGCATTACAAGCTCCTGGGCTGCCAAACAGTAATTTCAGTTCTTGAGTAATATACATTTTTGGAAACCTGGCATAATAACACTGTATTATAGTATTGCCCACTAGGACCACTTATGATTTTGTCAGGTTTTCCATTATCAAGCCTTACATTCTGGGCCACGTACATTCTATGCCAGCTGTATAAATTTGTTATCTGACACACACGGTCTCAGTCCCAGAGCAAATTTCTTTTGCAAATTTCAGAAAGCAAAATCACAGAAGCTTGTTCAGAAGTTCCAGCTGGACCAAAGGAGACACAGCACCAAAAGAAAGAAAACCAAATAGTGTAAGTCTTTTACGTCCATTTTTGTGTTTCTGTGATCTCACGTGTTGCAGGGTTTTGCTACTGCAGATGCAAATATGCACCTCAAAGAATTTACACAATGAAAATACACTATCAGTAATACTTGTCAATTGGAACGTTTCCTGGTTTGCGGTAAAACAGAACCAATCTTCTCTTCAGTAATTTTACTTTTTAGCTAGGCCTCTTGTGACTGCTGAAATTACCAGCATGTTGGGCAGAAACTCTTTGCTCTCAGAGTGATCAGACCCATGTTTATAGTTGATGCCAAGGGATGGGATGCAGAGAGGCTCCTGCTTATCCTTATTGCTGTCACACCCAAGGGCAGCCAACTTTGGTATTTGCCCCGTTGGAGGGTGGGAAGCGGAAAAGCGTAGAGGGGTCACACCTGCGGGGAGGAGCGGACAGGACAGGTGACCCCAAACTGACCAACAGGGTATTCCATCGCATCTGCCTCATGCTCAGTGTAAAAGCTGAGGGATCAAAGGGTCAACCCTCTTTCTTCAATGGCCAGTGTCCGAGGAGGACTCTGTCAATTCGTCTGCCTTTGATCCCGATCCATGCATTCCTGAATCCAGATCCGGAATCTGGTTCCCGTCTGTCGTTGAGTCCAGTCTGGGGCTTCCTCAGTGCCTGCCAGTGACATGATGGTCATCCTGGGAGCTTGGTACGGGTTTTTATATATTTCATTATTTTCTTTTTATTTTATTATTAATATTTCATTAAAGTAGTTTAGTTCCTTCTAAAGTCATAAATCTCTTTCTCTCCCTCCCTCCTCTCCTTGAAGAGAGAGGTGGGTGAAAGCATCTGTCGTTTGCCTCGGTGGCCAATCTGGCCCAAGCCACAACAGAAAGGAGTGTCTGCAGTCTATCTGGGAAGTGGGCTGCAGTGTTTTAAATACTCTTGTTTGGCATAATTTCATGAATCGGTGTAACTGAACTGGGGTTACTCCATTGTGTACTGAAGAACAGAGTTTACAACAGCTGAGTTCCCTTCTCCTTCTCCTCCATCTCGAGTGGAGGCTATTATAACTGTTAAAAATTCCCATGGGTAAATTCAGGCCTGGTTAGAGACAAGGTCATTGCTAAGGTCAAGAATCCACTGGAGCAAAAATAGCTTACCGGGTTGATATAAGTCCCAAAGGTTTCTGTAGCCAGTGTCAGAGGAACAGCATGATTAGTATCACATGAAGCTACCTTTGGCTTTCAGCCTGGATGCCGCAGGACATATTTGCATTTACTTAGACTGGTCTTAGGGCTGGGTAAGGCTTAAACTCATGCGTCTGGCTTTTTCAGCAAGCAAAGAAAGTTAAAACCTTTATGATGAAAAACTGAACTCGTAGCTGATGAAGACAAATATCCTTATAGAAATATATTGGGGGAACATATTGATTGAACCGTAGGGACTGAATTAACCAATAAAGTCTTCCAATTAATACTAAAAGGTGGGAAAAGTTGACCTATGTGTAAATTCTTCTTGTTCTTTGGACTAAAATATTAAGGACCACAATATTTGGTACAAATCATTACAAGAGCTTTGCACTCCATGCAATTATTCTAATCCCATTTTCACTACACCATTTGGGGAACTGGGACCAGATGATTGCTCCCATTCACAAAATTTATGTAATACATTGACATAAAAGCAATTCTGTAGATTCTGAGCTCTAGTTATGCTATCAGGAAGGCTGCACAGAACCTCTTGGCATGGCTGAAGGGGACAAAATTCATAGCTCATGCACATCTGATACCTGTTTGAAAAAAAGAGGTGTTTTTTTCCTAGCAGGAGAATTATAAAATGTTCCTGGTTTTCATACATCATAACTTCTGTCCATTAAGACTGCATAAGGTTTCTTAATATGCAGAGGGGCTATGCATGTGGAAATCTGCTGTTTTCTAAATCCACATTGATAGGATAGATTGTAAACTCTTTGAAGGGGCTGTTAGAGTTTATCATGTTCATGATCCGTGGATTTAGGACTTCTGAATGCACAGTGGCGAGCATTCTAATGATCCATTATACTGTATCAGTGATATGTAGATTATGGGCTGATTGTAGATTTTTGAACTGTGCCTTACAATCCACTGTGTGGTTCTTTGAGCATTCGTTAAAAACACTGAGGGTCAGTGCATTTTGTCATGACACTGAAGAGGAACTAAGAATTAGAACTTGCCAAAATTTCACTACATTAAGGGCATGATCATGCTGTCGTGATTCTGGCATAGTCCAAACACCGCTTACCTCAAATAAGCTCGCTTGGGAAATGATCTTATCCCGGGCACAGCAAAACAGATCTCATCATAAAGTAATGGGTCAAGAATTTTCCTATAATTTTGGGAAGGTCTTACAATTCACACTGATTTCTGTGCTGCAATGGCTAGACAGATATTGAACCCTCATTTAGCTAAAGTACATCAGTGCTACATAGATCATGTACTTTTTGTCAGGAATCCAGAAAGGTATCCAAAAAAGTCTGGATCTAAGGATTTATTTTCTCCTTTATTTTATAAAATTAGTCTAGTAATACCCCATAATAGAGTTCTCTGAAATTCATTGATGGGTTCAATTTACATAAATTACAATAACACAAGTTTTAGACAGGCGGTATGATCCATTGAATATTACTGCACCATTGTATTTTGGTTTCTGCTCTTCACCTGCAGGATGACTGTAGGCTACTCATCGTTTCCTCTTCCATTCCTGTCTTGTCTTTTTATATTTTCGTATTGTTTGTGAAGAGCTCAGCACAGCTTGGTTTATCACTAACTACTCTGTAGAGAGTGTCTTCCAGAAAAGCCATCTTGGATGAGACATTTAAACCCTGTTGTAATAGAAACAGAAGACAGGATATTTTATATACTTACAAGAATATAATTGTCTTTTTGGACAAGCAGAAAATATTACCAATGATCCCAAATTCCATCTTTTGGCAAGGTAACCTACTAGCAGAATGTTTCCGTCAAATGTATTCTCCCTCTCTTGCTCTTCTGTGGTGGATTTATTCTGATCACATGTGCGAGTTGAGAAATATACAAAAAAAACGGCCCTTTCATTAAGATTAGAAAGCTGCAGCCCTTAAATCATGCATTTATGCAATTTTTAACTGTTTTTAACTAGCACAAAATGGCTCGTTGGAATTATGCAAGTATAGATCATTTTAATTTGAATCATTGTGGAATCATAAAGGACTCCGTTCTTTAATTTTGTGCCTTCAAGTCAGCCACTTTGATTAAAAAATAATAAAGCATGAGAGCTGGAGGGTCCTTGCAGGTTCTTCCAGCTATCATGGATCCCTGATCTTTGGTACTAATTCTTCTCATTAATATTAATAAAGGGCTGATAGGCCATCTCAAAGCATAGTACAAAAACCATGCAATTAATTGCTTGTAGTGTTTTTATGCTTATTTTGCACAATGAGAAGTGATGCCTCAGGAGTCTAAATATCAGTTAATCAATAATATCAAATCCACCGAAAATGAGCCCTTCAAGTCCCTTTTTCATAAATCTTCACCAATTTTCAGCAGGATTAAAACCAATTACATGTTGTTTGTTTTTAAATTAAAAAATAAAAAAAAAAAAAAAAGAAAAAAAGAAAAAGTGAGAGAGAGAGAAAGAAGAGACAATACCGACAGATTTGCGTATACCTCTCCCCCTGCTTCTCCTTTCAGCGCTGCAATTTTTAATAGGTAAAATGCTGGGGTTTAGATTCTTTTTCTTCTCTGCTTTTACACAACAGCCAAAGTGATCACAGGGAATTAGACTTGAGCACTATCAATCAAGTCTTCTCAACAGGTTCCTGCAAATTTGGAGATGTTAACCATGTTGAGTTGGATGGCATCCCTTAACTGCACAAGATTACAAATGGTTATTTTGGCCGGCAAAACCTTTCAGGAAATTGAGAACTCCTCTCCCATCCTGAACTGACCTACACACGTGTTTGATTGGAGTGTGAACAAGAGTCAAGATGATGTCCTCTCTTTCGCTGTCCTCAGACCAGATGTGCAGCAGGGCCAAAGGCTGAGCCCCTTTCACCTCACTACCTCTCAGCCCTGCTGTTACACACAAAGGCAAATTGCTGTCACTGCAGAACAAAAAGGGAAATGGTTAGGGTTTTGGTTGGTTGGTTTTAAATACAAGTATAATATTGTATTAAGTTTTTGTACTAGGGATAGCCCAGATCATTAAAATAACAAAATGTGGCCTTGTAAAGCTGAATGTCCACAAAAGATCCCCTCTTTCTTGTCATTTGTATTCAAGTGGGCATTTATGAGCCATTGTGCCTACTGGTATAGATGGTGTTTAAAATATAATTCACTGGGACAAAGATTGAATCCCTAAAAGAATTTTTTTGTGGCTGTTTTGTTATTGATTTGCAGTTGCATGATGATATACAAAACATATTTGGAAGGAGGCAGGGCTGTGGCTATTTCAGATTGCAACATTGTGAGGTCTACGGCAAAGGGTTGTTCTGCTTCATATGGTTCACAATAATTGGTTAAATCCTGCAGCTATTCCTCTGGGCTTTTTACAGCTGGGTGAAATATTTTTAGCAAGAGAAAAAGTACATTTTTATGCACAACTCTACCTGTATTGTTCTATCAACAAGTATGAATTTATAAGGTCAAGTCTCATCCTTCAAGTAGTCTTCATATACACATGCACACATGAAAGAAAATGGTTTTAGGAAATGTCAGAATGCTTTATATCAACATTTTTAGAATGAACTAGAATGTTTCATTTCAAAATGTCATTTTCATTCTGAAATTGATCTTTTTAAAGGGTAAGAAAAGAAAAAGAGAAAAAAAAGGGCTTAAATAACTTGAAAATGAAACACAACATTTTCCGATTTGAATGGAACTTCCTGGTGTACAAACCCAAACCCATTGATTTATTTTTTTTGTCTTTGCTATTGAACTCCAAAGTCTAATATTCTCACAGGTCAAGTTTTTTACTCAGATTTCAACCCAGTGGTACACTTTCTGTTTCCTCCATGCCTGCACCCCAGATGTATCGTCAGGTGTAGCTTGCATATCTGAGTGATGCAGACATGGCTACATGGCTGTGTAGTTCCTACCCCTGATCTGTTTAGAGGCATGGTACGTACCATAAATTAATATATAATGACATTCTGTCCAAGGAATATCTATATCGGTGGAAAGACTGCAATATTTCCCTCTGTAAGGAAAATCCACAGCAAGGCAGAAAACTCCAGACATCTCAACATTTGGAGCCATATAGAGTTTCTTCTGATGTTTTTTTTTTCTTGGGGTCTAGAATGTTTGGATTTTACCTGATTTGTGAGGGGATCAGATAGCTCCATCCCAAGCATCCTTTCTAATCAGCGGGTTGACTACAGCAAAGAGCTAACTACACATTACTACCTCCTTGCGTTTCAGTACATGTTCTGATGAGGTCATGAATATAAAATTCTTCTTTTTGCAATTTTTAATATGTAAAGTTTTTTGTTTTTTTTTTTACAAGACTGACATAGACGCCAATATTACAAAAAATATAGAGGAGATGGTGTAGGGAATAAAAGGCAGATCAGTCTGACATCTATTCTAATTAAAAATAAAGAAAACATTAGCTTAAAAATTAACTGTAGGCTTTTCACATTGTGAATCTACTTACCCTTTAAAAATCCTGGGCTGAAATGTAACGTCTGAGACAAGTTCTGATTCAGACCATCGTCTTTTGATGCAGCTGATTTTAACAGCCTGAGCAAGCCAGGCAAACAATTGCCTCTCTCTCTCACACACTTGCTTTTCTCCAATGTCATTAACCTACCCGGTTATTATAAAGGACTTGTCACTGATCTAAACTCTGACTTAGATGTGTCATTCATCATAACCTAAGAATGTATCAACAAAAAATTAGAAGCTAAAAATATTACTAGTAGCAATTAATGCAGTTTCATGCAAGGTGGGTCTTGAAGCCCATTTCCTATTTTTGACAAAATAAGGGCCTAGTTGTTCAAATCTGGGAAGGGTGTTTCAGCACACGCAGTTTTAGTATCCCATGACATTTTAGTGAAAAAAATAATGACAACTAAATAAGCAAACAAAAAAAAAATCAGTCAAAACTACCTGGATATACTTGTGTTACAGAGAATTTTTCTCCTTAAATGCCCATGTAGTCTCTCTTTTTCATATGCTCAGATTAAAAATAAGGAAGGAAAGGAGAGCTGGTGTGGTATGATTCATTATGCCCATGGATGGCAAAGACAATCTAAAGTTTGTTTTCACCAAAGAGCAACACCTGGTCTCTCACCTCTTTTCTTTTGTTCGTTATGGTTGGACTGGATGATCTTAAAGGTCTTTTCCAACCCAAATGATTCTATGATTTTGGTTTTGGTCCAAGCTCATTCTTCCACTGGCTCCCTCATTTGTCGTGTACACCTTGCACAGATTCAGGCATTCATTTGATCCCTCTCTAGGAAGACAGGGTTCGCTTATGTTGTAGTAAAAATATTCAGTTTATTGTCAAATATTTCAAATGAGTGTGAGTGATAGACAAAGAAAAGGGAAGGGAGGAAGTCATCTCCTTTCATCAGTAGTGAGTCATTTATTTAGGTTTATGTCATAACACAAAACTTCAACGTCATTTTTTTTTCCCCTTTTTTGAGTTCAGTAGGATAATCTGGCCTTCAAAATAGTGAAATTATTTACTTTAGCTAAAATCAATGGCTGTACTACAATACTCCTTAGTAAAAAAAAAAAAAAAAAAAAAAGAAATTGAGGTACAGGAAGTCAGACTATATGAGCAAATAACCCCAGTCAAACTGGATCCCTGTGAAACTCTGAAGTCAGTCCCCGAGGAGCCTCCTGAGGCGGTTCATTGCTGAATAGGGGTATATCTAGCTGATTTCCAAATAGTGTTAAGGTGCATAAGATAAAGAAAAAAACACTATAATAAAAAATATTTACAGAAAAGGCTCGGATGAATTCCCCCAAGATAACATCTCCAAGGCTTTCACCAAATCATTGGACAAAAGTTTATTTATTCTTCCACCCCCAGCACAAAGATGGGACAGACACCTACAGCTAGGCAGATCTCTTCAGATCCTGCAGTGAAATCCCCAGATGCCATTAAGTCAAAGCCCACAAAAATTATAGTGCAGTGATGAATGAAGAAAACTCTCCCAAGTCCCAAGGCAGAGCTTTAACAGAGAAAAAGACCTTCTTTGCCGTCGGCAGGTTTGCCCAACCTTATTTTGAAGATTTTCCCATCATTAATTTAAAGGTATTAAATGAACAAAGATCAGCAGAATTAGCAATAAAATGCACTGGCAGTTGCTGAAGCTGTAATTCACAGTCTGGCATACTAGTTGAACAATTGTGATAGTATTTTAAGCAAGGAATCACAACGTATCTGTGATTCAAACTATGCTTCTCCCTTTTGTAAATAGTTATTTCAATACAAATTAATGATTAAACTCGCATTTCTTGAGGATTAAGAGCATCTATATGTAGGCATATTTGTCAATATTAGCATAAAACCAGTTGGAAATGGTGAACAAAGTGACTGTATACAACTGTACTCTAGAGTTCCACTTGCAGCTAACATCACTCACGCTATTTCTGTTGGGTATCGCATCTGTTTTACACCTATAAGTTGATAGGGAAGAACATGAAGTCTCTCGGTGGTCAGTGCTGATGGTCATACATATCTTGGATGTTCAGCTATCGAAATACCACGGGGTAGGGAGAAGGTGTAAATTACTCAGAAGATGTCTGATTGGTGGTGCGTGCTTGAAACAGCTGTAAGGGGTCCTGAACAAAGCAGAGCAGTTGTAGCGAGAAAACTATTAGCATATGCATGAATAAGTGGGTGTGAAAATGCTGGCTATCAACATGCAGTGTGTACTGTATTCCAGCTGAGTAGGTGTAAAAAAACATCCTCTTGACACAGAAGTGTGAATTTCAGGGAGACAAGCCTGATAAAAGCCAAAGATTTGTATTTGTTTCATTTGTTTAGCTAAAGGGCCGTGTACTTTTCTGGTGTTATTCTGTTATCATTAGATGAATTTTTGCCCTACTTTAAGGCAAACAAAGCAAGCCAGTGAGTGGCACAAAGTTATAGGATGGCAACTGGGTAGGACTGAGAATCACAACAGGTTTTGAACTAGCTCTTTGAGGCTGCAGATGCAACTTTCTCACTGGTAATACTCATCAGAATTTCAGTGCCTTCACCAGGCGACACAGAGTTCATGGCCCAGACTTCTGTATGGCTTTTTATCGTATGTGCCTGTTAAGACTACCACTAAAAATCAAAAGAGAAACCGAGCCATTCCTTTGCTGGAGAGCATAAAACCTGTCCACTGAAAAAGGACACTTGAAAATCCTGCTCCTGGGCACTTGAGGGCATTTCACATTTCAGCCATTCACAATTTATATTTATTTGAAAAATTGTGTTGCTCGGCAGTCTTTTCTAATAGCAATATAATGGTATTGCAGCTGGAATTTAATGGTACACTATTACACTTCAGGGCAACCACAGCACAAGTGTATCAATTCTGGGATGAGTCAATGGTGAAAGAGCAATATTGAGGTCATATTTTTCCTCTTTCTGTACATCAGTGGGACAGAGGTATAGAACTTTTGGCAGAAATGTAAAAGATTATTTCTCAGTGATCTAGTTTTATTCCAGACAAATTTCTATATCTCTTACCTGAAGCTTTGCAGTACTACCTTGTTCTGTTCTTTGACAGGATCTGTCACAGTGATATCAGAAGGGTTACCAACAAAGCAATAAATGACATGATCATCTACCTCATTTGCCTTTCTTTTTAATATAACTTTTCAACATTCCTTGAAACTCACTTTCTGTCACACATATCGTGAGCATATGGTTGACATAACACGTTGTGGAAAGCAGTAAGACTTTTGTTGGTTCAAAAGCATACTTTTAATCCAGAATTTGAGAAAATGTCATCTCTTTTGCTATTAAACCTTGGTTTTGCAGCAGATAGACATGTCAGTTTTAAAATGAGATCAAACCAGACATATTCCATATTTTGCTGTATGGGTTCTTGCTTCACTGACTCATTTAGGGAGAAAAGGCATCGGACCATATGACTGGCCATGCTGGATCAGACCAGAGGTTCACCTAAGCCAATATCCCCTTTCCACTACTTGCTAGCAGTTGATAACGAAACTAAACCAGGACAATGGGCAGGTCTGTAATACATTTTCCTAGGGAACTCTTATAGCCTTCAGTGGTTTGTGTCTTGGAAACTTCTTGACCTAGAGGCTGCATGTTTGTATTTAGCAGCCTTAGGTGGATTTTCCTTTCACTTCTTTATCTAATCGTTTCTTGAACCCAGGTAAACATTAAACTGTTAGACTAAAGAAATGACAAATATACTTTTCCTGCATTTTGCATCTATCTGTTGGTCACTATATATAAACATTTGTATATATAGATATAGAAATAAACATATGTATAGATATATATGAAAGAAAACAGTGTTACATGTTATTGCCATTGCTGCATTAAACACCTTCCTGGAGAAATTAAAAGGAATGGCAAAATATCAAGTCAACTTCATGCCCAAGAGGATCACAAATCTCTACAGGGTTGATAAACTGAATTACCTTGCATTGATCTGCATGTAGTTGTTTAACTTGGGAAAGCAGTCATGGATTCAGAGATACATGGGGAGGACGTACTTTTGCAGTCTAGAGATTAAAGTCCTTATCTAAGTGGCTGAAGATCTTGGGCTACTGTCAAGATCATTTATAAATAATAATATTTTTAAAACCTATCACTGGATAACATAAATAAGCAATCTTATGCACAGATAAGATAATTTAAACCTTTTTTCTTACAGCAGAATACTAAAGTGAAAATCTTGGTTTTTTTCGTTTTCACCCTGAAAAATTCGCTGCCTAATGATTGTTCAAAGATGGGTACAAGTAAATACGTGGACTATAGATAATTATGATAGTTTCCTGATTTATCCTAGTAAATATGTTTCTTGTTGGTACAAGCCCACAGGCTTTGTATTGATCTGACAGTACAGGGTCTCTGAACTGAGTACATAAGTCACATCTGTGTAATGAACAATAGCTTTTTACGTTTTTGGGGGCTGGTGGAGGCTATAGTGCACTTTCAAACTTCGGCTGTGAACCTGAATAAAAGGAGCAGATCATGCAAAGAAAATGTGAGGGGAAAAAAAAAAAAAAGACCTAAGTGGACTGAAAACTGAGCAGAAGGAATCGCCTACCACAAACATCATACAGTTCTCTGCATCAGGACATTGTTAACTCGTAACTCCATCTCATGTATTCCTCTTTGGGAGGATGGAAGCTTTCAACATTGTGACCCAGAGGCACATTGGAAGGGTAAGTATAAAAGCAAAGAGAACTAGTAAGTTTTCTGAATAACAATTTTAGCTGTAAAGGGCTTTTCTGTGTTAAATTCCACTATGTGTATTGGTACTGGAACTAATAAGAAAAAAAGATTAGGTTTTTATTAGACTGTTAAACATTAATTAAACTAACAATAAAGTCTTAACTCCAAATACAAGAGATAGTGTTCCCTTTTGCACCAACAACATTTTGAGTGTAATACCATCAAAATCTAAGAGTTCAGATCTACTGAGAGTAGGACAGAAATTATAAGCAGTTTTCTTCAATTCATATATGAGTGACAGCACTGAAAGGCATACACAGGCTCAATTCTTTTGGTCATATTTACATGTAAAACTGCCCCTAACTACTGTACTTTGTTCTATATTCAACTGCGTGGGTAGATGGTAGATGAGCTGCGAGCATTTCTAACAATTGAACCACCTGAGGGTAGTGGGCATGAGAATTCCTACTTACTGTAGAAGAAGGGGCCAGAATAAGGGCCAGATTACAGAAACACAGAATCACAGCATGGTAGGGGTTAGAAGGGACCTTCAGAGATCATCTAGTCCAACCCCCCTGCCAGAGCAGGTTCACCTAGAGTGGGTTGCACAGGATGGAGTCCAGGCAGGTTTTGAATATCTCCAGAGAAGGAGACTCCACAGCCTCTCTGGGCAGCCTGTTCCAGTGCTCTGCCACCCTCAAAGGAAAGAATGTTTTCCTTACGTTGAGATGGAATTTCCTGTGTTGCAGTTTGTGCTTGTTGCCTCTTGTGCTGTTGCTGGGCACCACTGAAAAGAGTCTGACCCCATCTTCTTGCCACCTGTCCTTTAGATTTTGATAAGCATCGATGAGATCCCCTCTCAGTCTTCTCCAAGCTAAACAGACCCAGGTCTCTCAGCCTTTCCTCATAAGAGAGGTGCTCCATTCCCTTGATCATCTTTGTAGCCCTCCACTGGACTCTCTCCAGCAGTTCCTTGTCTTTCTTCAACTGAGGAGTCCAGAACTGGACACAGTACTCCAGATGTGACCTCACCAGGGCAGGGTAGAGGGGGAGGGTAACCTCCCTCGACCTGCTGGCCATGCTCGTTTTAATACACCTCAGGATACCATTGGCCTCCTTGGCCACAAAGGCACACTGGTGGCTTATGGTCAACTTGTCCACCAGGACTCCCAGGTCCCTCTCTGCAGAGCTGCTTTCGAGCAGGTCAGCCCCTAACCTGTACTGGTGGATGGGGTTATTTCTCCCTCGGTGCAGGGCCCTACACTTCCCCTTGTTGAACTTCGTGAGGTTCCTCTCTGCCCAACACTCTAGCCTCTCCAGGTCTCGCTGTATGCCAGTGCAGCTTGTGGTGTGTCAGCTGCTCCTCACAGTTCTGTGTCATCGGCAAACTTTCTGAGGGTACAATCTGTCCCTTCATGCAGGTCATTGACGAATATACTGAACAAGACTGGGCCCAGTACTGACCCCTGGGGAACACCACTAGTTACAGGCCTCCAATTGGACTCTGCACCACTGATCACAACCCTCTGAGCTCTGCCGTTCAGCCAGTTCTCAATCCCCCTCACTGTCTGCGCATCTAACCCACACTTCCTAAGCTTACCTATGAGGATGTTACGGGAGACAGTGTCAAAAGCCTTGCTGAGGGTGAGGTAGACAACATCCGCTGCTCTCCCCTCATCCACCCAGCCAGTCATGCCATCATAGAAGGCTAGCAATTTGGTCAAGAATGACTTCCCCTTGGTGAATCCATGTTGACCACTCCCGATAATCTTCTCTTCCTCTACATGCTTAGAGATGACATCCAGGATTAGACCAGGTTGCTCAAATCTCCACTGGCGATTTGAAGAATTTTAAATTAGTATAGGTAGACCAAGTCAGCTGCCACAGTGGTCGGGTGAGAAAACAGACCTTTAGGTCCTTCTAAGTTTATACTAGAAAATAAAGATTTCTATGCCTTTACAGAAGGTGAAGTTTCTAAGAAGTGTTGGTTGAGGATCACTGTCTTGGACGTAAAGCTCAGTTTAAGCATGCGATTTCCTTTTGGCATTTGGTTTCTTGCACATTATGCACTAACAAGAAGTATAAATGAGTACTGTATGTACTAATTAGAAGAATAAATTAATAATTATAAAACCCAACTATAACAACTTTAACAAAAAAACAGGTCTGGATGTGAAAAACTGTGAGATCCCTGTGGGTAAGGTATAAATTTCATGCTCTGCCTTAGCCAGGGTTTGTGAAGGATAGTTGGGAGAGGGAGAGGAAGAGGAACACAACAGTGAAGGAGAACTTTTAAAGCTCAGAGCAAAGCCTGCTAATGAGAAGACAATCCAGGAGATACCACATGGCCTTTGTAAAGAGTATGTCACCAGTGACTAATCTTTTGATTTGCCACAAATCTCAGTTCTTAGTCTTGGAGCAATCTGTTGGGTATAAAAAAACCAAAGTAAATCAAAATAAAGCAAAGCAAAATTAAATTAAATTCCATTAAATTCCATTAAATTCATAAAAAATAAATTAAAATGCCCATATAAACAGTGAAATGTCTGAGAATTTCTAATTTTTGCCATAATGATCCCCCTCTCCCGTTTTTCAAATGTCATCCCTAATTCTGTAGTGTATCATGCCATCACAAAGACATCCATTTAATCAAATGCCTTCTGCACCTGGGACACTGCTAGTCAATATGTAGTAAACAACCAATGTGTTCCAATCTAAACTAGGGACACTATGTTTCAGAGAGATCCATTGATCTCAAATGGCAGAGTTAGTCTTCTTCTGTGAAACGAATCTTTCAAATAAAGCTACTTGAGTGTTTGAAGGTGTGAGTACTTTGATGTTTCAAAGCCTCAATTATTTAGGTACCACAGAGCTGAGCATTGTGTATCTGCCAAAGTCTCGTTTAAAAAGCTCAGATGGCTAAGATGTCATGTTCTGTTCAAAGTCTTCTGGTGACTGAAATTAAGAGAAAAGCCCTTTCATTTTAGTGACTCCTAAGGCGCTCTCAGCATCCACTCTGTTGTGCTTCAGCATGACACCATTAAATGCTTGCTTGCAATTTGAGTACATTGTCAACAGAGCAGATGGATTCTAACTAAGGAAGTGGTATTTATGCTGATAGGCTGTGGTAAAAGCAAAACAAACAAACAAAAAAAACCCCACAGCTTCTGGTATGTCTTATTAAAGGGATAGGATTCAAGTGCTTGGCTGAAAAGCAGTTGTACTGATACCATTGTCTTTAATAATTAATTTAGACTTCGTCTGCAGGATTGTGTAAAGGCAAGTGTTCACCTATCCTTAATTTACTACAGTTGAGGAGAGAGTAATTCTGTCAATGATGCATCATGCTGTTTTCTCTTATTACTAACCTATTATTGATTATTTCTATATAGACTCCTGAGCTAAGTTGCGTTACGATGGTTCAGCAAGTCAGCAAGATCTGGCCCACAGAGGAAAATGTGGTATCCAGACAGCAATGAGATCACCCTTTAAACAAAATGGTTGAATAGAAATGGGCGGTTGAGAAAGGCAAGGAAAGATTTACAGGTGGTATTGTGAGCGTGAAGACACAGGCTGAACCCAACTTTAGGGTCGTAACTGAGGTATTTAGGCTAGAATACTTTAGATAAATTACTCTCTGCTCCCTCTTTAGCTGCTGGAAAGCTACAGGAACCTCCAGGGTGATTCAGATCTAAGCAGAGTAAATTGCCACTTCAGGAAGTATATTTTTCTCTTTTGATTATATAAATAGACTAAACTCCTAAGTAAATGGTCTTAGCTAAGAGCCTAAAGTTCAATGGAATTAATCTCTGCCTTTCTTCCTGTTCATGAAATAAGACGTGTTCCCTAATTAAAAAGGGGAAAGGACATGAAGAAAGAAGTAAAATACGGGTGGAAGAGTTAAAGGTATAACAGGTGAAGACATAAGAGACAAAAGTCCTTTATATATATCAGTATAACTTGCCATTGACTCACAGAATCATGGAATCATAGAATGGTTAGAGTTGGAAGGGCCCTTAAAGATCATGTAGTTCCAACCCCCCTACCATGGCCAGGGACACCTTCCACTAGACCAGGTTGCTCAAAGCCCCATCCAATCTGGCCTTGAACACCTCCAGGGATGGGGCATCCACAACTTCTCTGGGCAGCCTGTTCCAGTGCCTCACCACGCTCACAGTAATGAATTTCCTCCTAATATCTAATCTAAATCTCCCCTCTTCCAGTTTGAAGCCATTACCCCTCATCCTATCACTACACTCCCTGATAAAGAGTCCCTCTCCACCTTTTCCGTAGGCCCCGAGCTCTGTAGTCCAACTCTGAGTCTTGGGCAAAACACGGAAGCAGCTTTCAAAACACAGGATTTTTACAGGGTTTTTAGTATCTTTCTTTGAGGTATCTTGTGAACAGCCACTAGATGGACCACCAGCTTGAGACAACACAGCAGTTCCTGCAGTGCAGTGAAATGCTGTAGGCCAGCAAGTTGTCCTCTTCTGCTGTCACATCACCACTCCGCTTTCCCACTCAGGGCCCTTCACTTTCATGCTCAGTGAGTGTGGACGTGTGAGTGCAGAACCGAGGTTTAAGGCATGAACAGGTAGAATATTGCACCCTGGCAGCTGGACCCAGATGTATCAAAAGACAAGTCTGGGTGTTGAAGATAAGCAGCTGAGAGTCTTCCACAAGTCAATTTGCCACAAGAGGTGTTAAGATGAATCTCTTTAAGTAGTCTTTTATTCGGCCTGCTCAGATGTTGGTACTCATTGCAACAAAACCACTACCTGTTGGCATTTTGTACTTATCCCCTGTTCTACCATGTGAATATGAACTGAGAGAAGAGCATTGTCTACAGATACAGAATTTAGCCCCCAAACTGTCATTGTGTTGTTATTACATTGAATTTTCTTGCAATAAGGAAGAACTTTCAGCTTCAGGCAGGTTAGAGCATGGATACACAAGAACTGGGAGTGGAGGTTGTTAATGGAAGTGACTTAAGTCAATTGAGAATTGCAGGATTCACCTTAGGAGTTAGGAGTCTGGCATTAGAGACTGTGTACTTCTCTGCAACTCTAAAATGAACTGGTTTTATTCCACCATTTCACCACAGTCTTCAGCTAAAAGATATCACCCATGAAAAATGCAAACTTTTATCCATGCTGACTACTATGTGCTTAGGTTTGTTTTGGGTAGGGGAAAAATATTCTGCTGGTTTTGTTTGCCTTTTTCTTATTTTTGATGAAAATATATACCTTGCAATATATAACCACGTTTTCTATCATTTTTCACTCACAGGCACCGAGGCAAACTGGTTTGATTGACTTTATTTTGCTATATTTGAAAGCTAAAAGATTAAGGAACTCAACCAGGAAATGCCTTTATTTTAAGGCCAAGACCTGTTAAGTTTTCTGTTCAAGAATATTTAATCACATGACTTTGAGAGAATTTGACACTTTGATCACTCTTCTGTCCTTACGAAAAATTTTCTCAGTTATGTGAGAAGTTACCTGGATAGAAAGTAAGATAGTTATTTAGACAGTTTAATTTGTTTGAGTTTCTCAGTTCAACTAGCTATAAAGAATTCCCTTCTACTTTAAAACAAAAGCTGGGGATTTTAATTAGCTTGACTTCTTCCTCATGCGGAAGGAAGGAAGAGGTATCAACATGATTTTGACTTCCTTGAAATCTCAGCTAGTATACGGTGGATGCCAATTAGAAAGATCGATGGACAATGCAAGTTCCTCCAAGCCCTTATACTGAGCAACCTTATTAATTATCACTGTTTTGTATAGCACAGACAGGTAGGTAGTCACACCATTATGAAGGAAGTTAGATGCCCTGTCTAAACCAGGTGCGTCAAATGCCTCATTTCAGCGTACCTCCCTATAACAATATCAAGCTGAGAATGGAGATATATCATTGTTTCTAAGGAGGAAAAAAAAAGAAAAACTCATATATTTGTTAACGAGATAAAGCTGTGGGTGAATATAGTTTTAAATTAATTTTTAGCTGCAGTTTTAAAATATTAGGAAAGGAGAGAGAGAGAGAGTGAACTGATCAGGAAGATAAAAGAAAGGGGAAAATCATAGGAAATAATAACAATAAAAAAATCTAAAGCCAGCTAGTAAGCTAAAGTGACTTTAATTTTTCTGGTTTATTAAAACATATTCAAGTCTTTGATGGTCTATGAAATCTGGTATCCCATCAATTACGATCTCAAAAGATTTCTGAAACATTTTTTAAGCGAGAAGTAAGTAAATTATGGGTTTGTCTTTTAAAGTGTGTTTTATTATGTCATTACTTCAAATAATGTCAGTAACTCGGTACCAGTTTGAATGGTTATGGAACATTTGTAATTCAAGGGGGTGTGATTATCAGTGTATATTCTGGTATAAAAAAGACTTTAGCCAGATTACTTTTTATCGGCTCATGAATTTAGATGCAGTTCCTTTAGCTCCATAATGCAGCTGTCTGGGGGTAGATATATGCAGTCCTCCAGATTGGCTGCCATTGAAAACTTGTAGTGTGAAACTTGATAGTTTGTATTGGGAGAAACTCTACTGGTTCATGGGTAAAGACACTTTGAAGCAAAAGAAAAAAAACAAACAGGAAAAAATAATAAAGTCAGCCAGCCATTTCACCGCTGAGATCTGTTTCTGCAACTCATCCCGTGGACAAAATGTGCTGGTCAATCACCTGAAGCCATTCAGTAGATTTAATGCATGTTTTCGCTTCTTCCTCCAACAAACAAAACCTGTACTGTTTCTGACATGAAACCATTAATTTATATGCCAAATTCATTCTGTATACTTAATGTGTTTGCATTTAGATTCTAAAACCATTTGCAAAGTGGGGAGGGGGGGCAGAAGCGAGGGTTGGTAAAAATCATAGTGGCAGCAATTTTCCATCCATTGAAGATTAGATACAGCACATTCTATATACACCTACATGACTATCACACACAGCAAATAATTCAGCAACTTCAAATGATTTAATTGGCAAGCTGCATGGCTCTGAAAAAAGCCAGTGGAATAATGCAGAAGTTACTCGTGAACTTGGTCAAATGGTTTTCAAAAGATGACCAAAAAAGCCTTCTTATGAAGGAAGACACAAGTCACGCTTCTGGTTAATGCAGATTAGCCTGTGGCGAATATAATGTGTATATTTCTTTCAGCACATAGCTGAATATAGTCACAGCTTACTGACTGATCTGTTGGAGTTGTACTTTGTCAGCTGAACCCTGTGAGTAAAAGAGTCCTTTAGTAGACACAGATGAAGATTAGGAAGTAAAGGACAGAGTTTAGGGAAAAAAAACCCTAGGATTTATTTCAGCAAAGTAAATAAGTTTAGGAAATATGAGAGCACTATAAGGAGAGAGAAAGGGAAGTTTTAATGAGCAGACCCTGCTGCTGTAGGATATTGAGAGCATTGGCTACATTCACAGGAGATTTTGGGAACTGAGGTCCTCGATAGCGTGGGACCTAGGTTGGACATGACTTCAGGTCAGCGAGGACTGCAAAGCTTTGAGTTTTTTAAATGAAAAGAAAGACCTAGAAAAGGAAGTTATTCCTTTCTCTCCCAACGTGGGTGGAAGAAGTTGTAAAAGAGCTCATTAGTTCATGTTCCCACAGAAAGGCAGAACTGGTTTAATATGCTGCAGTGCAGAAATACTGGGGGGTGGGGG
>VYXH01001300.1:81283-93942 GCA_013397275.1 Burhinus bistriatus | reverse complement strand
ATTCTATGATTCTAAGAAGCTCTGGTGGGCTAGAAACCACCAGTTCAGAAGAAGCGGAGATGGGGAACACCTAGACTTGATTGGTTTGTGAGAAGTGAGCCGGGCTGGAGGTTACCGAGTTGTTTACTCAGGGAATAGTTCATGTTCTGCCTCATTTGGTGGCACATTTTTGAGGTAGCCACTTATGAGAGGTTTGAAAACCTACCATTATGCCTGGATCTAAATAGTGCACTAGCAGTGCAGGTCTGTGTTTAAAGGAAGAAAAATCTAACTAATTCCAAAGAAACTGTAGTCATCAGGCGCTAGGAATTTCCCACCAGAGGTGAAAAAGGGTGTTTGATTATCAAAGCCATGAGAAGATGCAGACATGTTCTGGAAGGCCAGGAAGAGAAAAAGCACGTAAAACTCTCAGAACAGAGGAAGCATGTGGGTTATACTGAAAGGTACTGGTGTTTCTAAAACTAAATATTTTGCACAGTAACCTGGCCATATATTGATATAAAGTACCTTGTTAATGTGCTGTTATGTTAGTGTTAGAATTTGCCAAGAAAATCTGTCTGTATGTTTCCTTACTTAGGAACCCAATAGGGTATATTTTCCAAGTGCCTTATTTTAGCAATGTAATTGCAAAGACTTATCTGAGACTGGGAATGTGGCACCTGAAAATATTTTTCGCTTTTACTGCAAGCTTAGACCAGCATCATATAAAACATTCAGTAAGCACTTTCAGGAGAAGAAGAAGATACTGCTATGGCCTTTAGAATACCTACTGCAATCTTTAATCACTTGTGTCTGTGCATCTACCTGTAAACTTGAGGAACAACGTACACACAGAAATAGGAACATAGGAGAGCAAAGGCAGAACTGAGATGTGCCAGAGAGCTGGGATTATTCAAGAAGAAGAGAATGCTAAGTATTTTGAGTTAAGATTTTTTAATGCAACAGGCTTCTTTAAATCCCATTGTGTTGAAGAAATATTGAAATAAGGCTGACTAATTTTAAATTAACTTTTAATTTTGCTTTGCTTGTAAGTTGCAGTGAGATGAATGCAAACATAGCAGATGAAAATAAAACTTTGTTTATAGTAGTTCACAGCTTTCATTACATGATTAGTAGGAAGTGTCCTTTAATCTTCAGTTCACAAAAAAATGCCTTTCTGGTTTTTGGTGGTGTTTGTTAAAGCAAATCTAATTTTGGCATCCTAAGATACTCCATACCGTTATGTTTAATTGTATTGTCTGAGTATATGGCATTAACTCCCCTAAAAAATAGCACGCAGTAGTTCAAATCCTAAACTTCAAACCAGAACCTAGAAGAAATACAGTATTTTGAGCCAGTTTCAAAATCAAAATATGAAGTCTGTACGGAAGATATCAGTGAAAATACACTATGTTCTGAGCTTGCAGACCTGGAAATTGTCCTGGCATTCTGAGGAGTGACACGACTATGTAGACCAACTAGAAAATTTGCCTTCTTATGGAAGAGCAAACCAACCTTCCTGTTTCTAGCCCAGCATGTCTTTTGTTGGTGTTTTACACCTCAGATTTTACATACAAGCACCCCAGGAAAGCAAGTCTTTGAAAACCAAAGGAGTGTAATTTTGAAGGACAAAAAACCAGGATTCATTCCCATAGTATTGAGTGTGCAGAAATGCAACAAAGCTCAAAGCAGAGATCACCAATTAAGATTAAAGAGGGCAATGACAGGCATTTGACATCGCAGCCAGTGTCAAATGTATCAGGAAGCCTGCTTCCCATGAAACAGCGATGCTGAGACAACTGATGACAAAAATTATTTTTCTCCTCAAATGATGATGTTGTGAAGTGTTGACCTGAATTGGGTCACTCCTCTTTGTTCTGCAGTGGGACGGAAACATTGAAAATGTATTTACAACTGAACTGTGGCTCATTATACAGTGACCTCGTACAGAGACCTTTTGTTTAGCCGCAGAGACAAAGTGAGCATGCCAGTGAGGGAGTATAACTGCCTGCTTCTTCTGTCTGTGCATGAAAGGCTATTGAGGCTCCTTTGGCTACAGCCGAGGTACAGTCACAGCTGAGACCGGGTGGAATGCCATCGATGTGAGTGCACATCCTGCACAGGAGTCTGCTGGGCTCAGACACGCTATGCTCAATTTATTCCTGAGGTCATGCTAATATAAAAACACTCATGAAACGTTTGTTTCAAAATGCTCCTTCTGTCCTGTCCTCTCTCCCCTTTTCCCTTGCCCTATCCCAATTTTTCAGCATTGGCTAATGGGAAGCATGGGGGAGAGGAACTGCAGTGAGTAGAATACCTGGTTTGTAATCACAAACACAGGAACACTTCTTAAAAGATCAGTTCTTTTCAATGTCTTACAGCATAACAGATAGTACACCTTCCTTCTGTTCTTCCAAAAGGTGACCTTTTGGGATAGGGGAAATTCTTATTACTGTATGCTAAATGCATAACTTCACATTTTTGTACAGTTGAGTTCTTCCCATGGCTCCTGTCCTCAAACGTGCCAAATTCTTACATGATGCTCTGCTTCTCCTGAATGGTTGGCATGCCCCGTCTGCGGCAACAGCAGATGCTTTTACCTTTACACCTATTAGTGATCTTGTAATAAATTTTTTTAAAAATGGAATTATTATTGGAATGGATTTCCAGAAATAATTCCATTGCACTGAATGGTTTTATTTTGGCCAAGTACTTCTGCTTTCAGCGTAACTCATTGTATTCTCTTGTTAGTTTTCCACCTCTTACAATTCTTATCTTAATCATACACCATTTAATTTCTGATCACCACACCAAATGTCTTAGTGAATCTGGATGAATTATATCTTCCATCTTTTATACTTAAGAAAGAATGGATTTCTCATTAAAAGGCAAATACTGCATTAATGTGGCATGGCCATAGCTCACCTGTGCCCATATTTCGCCCCGCTCTGGGTTCTCCTTCCATCAACTGCCCAAACTGAAGACTACATAGAGCTAAATTTGCAATTTTCAATCTGTAAAAGAAAATAATGCTCTTTGCTAATGAAAATCAAGAAATTCTGGCATAGAAGTATTTCCAATTTTTTCCTAAAGAAATGGGTTTCAGAGGGGTACATTACTAATTTTGAGAATTAATCCAGTTTAAAAGAAATTTTATAGAGTACTTCGCAATAAAAATTATTTTTGCCTATCATAATTTATCAGAAGTATAACATGTATGTAGTCTTATTGTTAAATTTTTTTAGTGACACCATTGTCCTAACTACTCAGGGGTATTAAGCCAGGTCATTAGTATGGGGCCGTTGACCTTCCCTATGCAGAAATGACAGAAATCACCTAGAAGTTTAAGATATGCCTCCAGAAGGGGTTTTTGAAGGGGTGGAAGTTGGAACTTTTTTCTGTTCCCTGGCTGGAGAATTCACTATGTACATGTTTAGCCAGCGGTTATGACAAGCCTTCTGAGTACCCTGCTGTACTAAGGAGTTGTTTCCCATGACTGATTTTTCTTGTCTTTTAGCAACATCTGACATCCATTTAAATAAAATAAGCCAATTTCCTATGCCATTTGTGCAGAAATTGCAACAAGAAATATAACCTTTTGCTGAATTTGCTCCTGTCTCCTTAGAAATTAACTGCAGTAAAAGTTGAATCTTACTAAATGAGACAATAACTTCATCATTTTTGCCTCTAGTGCTGTTACAAGCATATTTCAAGAGAACTTCTCGTGGGCTTTAACAAACTGTTTTATGGGCATAAGATTTATGAAGGAAGGAGGGCATATTCCTGAACCATGAATGTATGTCTGTTCTCAAGGAAGGCAGACAGAGGTACAAACGAATGCAAGCTTTTCTTTGTGAAGATGCTGCCCTCGGTGTAGTCAATGCCTTTTTACTCTGGGAAGTCAAAATCTTAACATTTTGATAAGCAATTAGACAAATCAAGTTCTCTTTCCATATCTATCTAGTTCTGATCCTATTCCTCTTCAGACTCCCAGCTGGAATACCAACAGCAACACAATTTTAAGCTTTTTTTTTTTTTTGTTAACCTTTGCACCATTCGTTATTGTTTGAGCTACAAGTACTAGTTGGCTTCTTCTACATTACCACACTACCAAATAGTTACTTGTCTTAGTTTTTCTGTTAAAAATGGCTTGATATTTTTGAAGTTACAGCATCTCTTTGAAGTATTTTGCTAAATACCAGTTTTCTGATATTAAAACCTGTCACCATTTTTGTTCTCTAAGTAATGTGTAATATCTGTTAACCCAGGCTAAAATTTGTAAAACATTAAAAATATGGAATAAAACTCAAAACACTTACTAAAAATTACTTTGAAGTGTTGGTGAGTACTTTAATTATCTATAAAAACTAGAGATCTTCTGCCTTTTTCCGAGCTCTAGTGTGGCTGCTTTGAAGAACACACATCAGATGAGCTATGGTTGTGCCCATGCCTGTGGGAAAGTGTATATGGAGAAGAAAAAAGCACTTCAGAGCACTTCTGAGCTCTTCAGGTGAAAATAGAGAAAAAGCTAGAGAAGCCTGGAGTATTAGTAGCAATAATAATTAGATGAGCTGACAGAGTCCAAGAGCGAGGGGAGCTGCCAATCACAAATCAGATCTGCTATTAATACCTGGAGTAAAGACCCCTTGGAGTAGTAACCATTCTCTGAAATGTATAGAGACAACCACAAAATACATGTATAATACACTGATTCAAGACAAAGTCCCATGAGTTTTGATTATTCAGTGTCCACTAAAGTATGTTGCTGGTATCTGCTAGATTAAATTGTACATTAATTTCTCCTATGCAGTGGGCGTGACTGTGCTTAATCAGTGACTGAATCCAGGTTCACCAAAATCAGAACCTCCTACTCTAAATCTCTGCTAGCTTGAAGAGCTAAATTGTTCATTTAAATAATTGCATGCTGGGGTGGGTTGACCCCAGCCTGGAGCTAAGCTGTGCTTTGGGCAGTTTGGGTCAGCTGTCCAGGTTGTGTCCCCTCCCAACTTGTTGCCCACCCTTGGCCTACGTGCTGGGAGGACAGAGAGGGAGGAGAAAGAGAAAGCCTTCACGCTGTGCAGGCACTGCTCAGCAATATCCAAAACACTGGTGTGTTATGAACAGTTTTAGCCACAAATCCAAAACATGGCATCTATAAAGAAAGTTAACGCCACCTAGCCAGACAGTGTACATGTTCTAACCACAGAAGTTTACCTGTACTGAATAAGTGCAGTAAAAATAGTGACAGGTAGGGAAGGTGATAGCACAGGAAGAACAGGGCTCTAGCTTGTACTTAATTTTGTTATGTGCTTTCCTGAACGTCTGAGCCTCGTTCTCTTAGTGGGAGCTCAGTCATTTCACTGAGTGCCTGACTGTGGCATTGCTGAACATGGCATACAAAGCCTTTTCAAAAATTGAGCTGAAGTTCCTTGGCCCCATTTTAGAAAAAATAAACTGTCCTAGGCCTCCTGCAGTGTGAACCAGTGCATCGTCCAGTGTGAATTCCTCAACTACCTTGGAGTTACCTGGTGGGCCAACACAATGCGGCTCAGCATCATGCAGGGAGCTTTTTCAGGAGCAAGCTTTTCAGCTTGCCAGCTCAAAAGCAGTACAATGCAGCTAATATCACACTCACTGATGCTGTGACTCCCGTCACAAGCATAGAAAAGTCAGAAGACCAAGTGACTTGCTTCCGACTTTTTGAAGCAAAAGCCAGTGCAGTTACAACTTGCATGCAACAGAATGCTGCCGATCAGAAAACAGTAGTGGATGACAGTATGCCCGTGTTTTCCATGAAGAACCCATACTGATTTCTTCTTCCTTGCTTGTGCCATATAACTACTGTTAGATAAGCAATCAATCATGACTACTAGCACAAGAAATTATTCCTTATATCCATACTGAAAACAAAGTAGATTGAGAATAGTTTCTTAGTTCACATAACCTTCCTCTACTTTTGTCCACCTGTGTGGGGTTTTTTTGCATCTAAGAGCAGGGGAAAATAACAAAAGAATTTGAGCATTTTATTTCAATTCACTTTAATAAAAATAAGCCCAAGAACAGCCAGAGGTCTCCCGTTTACCCCTAGCTAAGGAATTCAGAGCTGCTGGTGTGCCTGCTGAGTACCTGGCTCCTGGTGCTATGGTGTTGCTTTAGCAAGTGCCACTTTCCTCTCACCTGAAGTAGCATGGATGTATTAAAGGAGCGTGACAAGATGAGAGAAGTGGAAAAGCTTAAACATAGGAATTTTAATAGATACGCTTCAGTTGCCAGCTCTTGCCTACAAGGTGTGACCCGTGTATATACTTCATGCTGTTCAAAAAATTCATGAAGTGCATTCCATAGTGAGGGGAAATGGACAGGTCAGTTCACTCGCCAACAATGAAATACAGGTGTTTGTAGGGTGGAGTGAAGCTGCTATTTAACAGTGCATGAAATGCTGCACAGCCTTTTGGTCAGGGTGGGAAGAATGCAGTAACAATTTGAAGGCACAGAGGAAATGACAGACTATAATTACTCACTGCAAGCAGTAAAATGGGACTAATGCCCCGCCTCTTGCACAAAGCAGTTAGAATCCTTAACTAAAGCATTTTATTATTTGTTTTTGTCTTGAAAGCAAAAAGCTGAGCAGTATAACATTAAGGCAGTAGCTCAATACTTACTTGGTGGTTGCAAGTGAAGGAGCAATGAATTCCCCGCCATTTCAGTTCCAGACTGGTGACAATAAAAAAGGAGGCTGCACTGTAAGGAGAAATCGGTTGCCCAGGCTACGCTGGCAGGCACAGCATATCACTTAGGTTAAACAGCAAAAATGACCCTTTATTATGCTGCGTCTTCTACAACTGCAGCTACTACTCATCAGCTGTAACGGTGGAGTAGAACAGATTGCAAACTTGCAGTATAAACACGAGTGAGTGCTGCCTGCTGAATCATCAGTGCCACTTTTGTCCAGTATTTTTTACACGGATGGACAATAGAAAACATCTAACGTTATTCTTCGGATGGGTTGTACTTTATCATGAAATACAACTGCAGGCAAGCTGTACTTGTGTAAACCACTAAACTGTAGTGCATATAATACCATCTTCCAAAATTTTGTCCTTTACTCCTTGTTGTGCTGTTTTCTATGATCATAAATTGTGCCATTGTTAATGCCCGTCTTTACCTTTGTCGCTCAGGAAGCAGAACTATTTTGCAGGACACCTACTGTAAATGTAACAAAAAAATTTTCAAGAATTTTAATAAATGGTGTGGAAAAACTCTAAAATTGACATTTTGGGGTTCCAAAGTCATTGTGAATCAATAGCTTCATGTCGTATTTACTCACATTAAATCTAAAAAGTTATTTTGAAACATGGTAGTTAAGCTTGTACAGAAGCCTATAATAAAAATCTGAAATCAAAAGTAAGAAAGTTTTAGTAGTGCGGTATCCAGAAAAGGCTACAGCTTACTCTGACAGATTACTCTGTATTTGTATTTCCTTTCCACAGGATTACATTGTTCAACTGAAACACACAGATGGTGTTCTGAATAGATGAGAGATTTATTTACCTCTGACTTTTAAAAAAAATGGAGTTACTTCTTTGGTGTACTTTCAAACATAACAGGATTTCTAACTGAAACTAAGTGCAGTCAAGTTTCAGATGATGACCCCACTGTGTTATTTTGATTTTCATTATTCAACTGCTTACATAAAAGACTGAGAAGCAATTACTGGGGTGCCTTTCTTTCACAATTTCCCAAACAGTAAGGGACATTTAACTTTCCAAAGGCAAAATAAAAAACATTCAGTCCCAGTCTGCTTCTTCATGTACCAACCTCTCCTCTCACAGGCATGTGTCCTTGATTCTCTATGGTGACATCGTCTTGATCTTTGTAAGCAGAAATGTCTGAAATAAAGATCCTAAGTGTCATCAGTTTGAAGGTACACAGACATTAACCACTTTAAGTGTAGATGGGTAAATACATCCCGTGTTACAAAAAGTTAAGAGAAAAGGGGAAGTTTGAGATCCATTGAGGTAAATGGTGAAAGGACCTAGGTTTCCACCAAAAGCATTGATGTAATTTCGCCAGCAGGTACTGTGGTCTACTGCTGTCTGCACTGTATCAGGATGTGGAAGTACTGGTACCAGTTTCCTAGATGACTATGGATCCCTCAAGCTCTCTAGCTCTTTTTTCCTCACTCCCAAAAGTAATGGGCTGTGTGCAGATTTTGACGTAGTAGTAAAATATGATGAGCTCCCAGCTTTAGAAGGAGGAAGAACTTCTGGTTCCTGGCCATGTGCTTAGTTATTTCAAAGCAGCTTTGAGGTGGGTAACATGTCTTCACTCTACCACAGTTTCCCTAGCAGAAAAATGGGGATAAAACACTTATCACTTTTTGTGATAATGAAATTAAAAGAAAGACCATGTTCAAATACTATATATTGTGCTCTGGAACAGAAATTAGTTTTTTTTGACTTCTCACAATAAAGTAGATTGCAGTTATCTCAGATTCCAAGATGGAAAAATTTAATTTTCACTGTACGAACAATGAAGTGGAAGGATTATTTTTGCCAGTGAATTTTATATGGCAGCAACATTTTGATTAAAATTTTTAAAATTATTCTAAATTCTAAAGCCAGCTAATGGACTATGAGATTATTAACCAAGGCTTTACAGTGAAGTACAAAACTGCTTGCACTGATAGCTTAATGAAGTCTGTAGATTGCTAGCAGCAAGCGTGCATGAGAAAGAAAGAAATTAAACAAATTACTTCCAAAGTTTTATAGCAATCATGTCAGGAGGGTGGATCTGTGAGCTATTAGTTTGTGATGGTTTTATTTCCTGTCTTTCTTATTTATTTAGAAGGAACAGCTTAATAGGATAGAGAAATATGGTGTTTTCATGGCCGATGGAGCAGAGCTCCTATGTAACTCTGTAAGAAGTTCAGCTGCACAGCCTCTGAGGAACGAGAGACTTAAATCACTGAAAAGTGCTGGAAAAGAGCAGCACAGGCGAGGGAGATGCCATCAACAGAGTAGCAATAGAGTACCGGAGGGAGGAACAGGCATGGAAGGGCAGCTCCAGCGAGTGTTGGTGTAGTGGAGAAGGAGTTTGAAGCGGTTACTGTATGAGACAGAGAGTGTCAGTATGCCTCCGGTGCCTTGTTCCTCTCTTCTCTGCTCGCTGTGCCTGTGCGCTAACAGGAGGGGACTTTCGGCTGCTGCTAAGACCGTGCAGCAAAACTGCAGAGGAGGTTCACTGGAGGCCGGAGTGGTGGGTGTATATAAAAGAAATAATGAACAAATAACTATTTTAATTCTGCTTAGTTACAGCAGGGAGATGTTTCCTACACAGGCAGAGAGGGTGGTTTAGAGAGCCTTCAGGGTAAATGGCACTCAGTATTCACACAGGCCACACACAGGGATCGTGCACGCATATGCACACAAACACTTGCAAAAACAAATCCTGTGCACAGGCCATCTCAACAAACATCTTAAAAATCTGTACTTCACTCACAATGCTGGAGGATGCTTTAGGACCTTTATGATTGCTGTTCAGGCAGCACTGCAGATGTCAAGAAACACAGCAGGTAAAACAGAGAATGAGATTGAACAAAATGGAGAGCACAAACTTTACATTAGAAATAAACGTAACATGCTTGCTGCATATGCAGAACATTCCTGGGACAAGTGGGCTTCCAGGCATTTCAAGATGAGGGGGATATATCTCTGCCTATTTCAGTTTTTCCGTGCAGGTAATAGCGTGTCATTGTGAACTCTTTCCTGGAGTCTTTAGGCTAGGCATGCCTTTGTGTGTGTCTGTGTGTGCCATAACTAGCAAATGAAGTAAAGCTGAACATCCCACTGCTATGTCGGTTGCATATGAGGCAAGTAAAACCCACTGCAAGAAGAGTCTTATAACATTCCAAGGCTTTATGTGGGAGCCCAATCACTTTTATTTGTAAAATGAGATTTTCTTTTTGACTCTTGTGACCAAATGCTTTACCAGAGTTACCTGAAGTAAGACACACAAGAAAGTATTAGTCTGTATTACTCTTCTGTAACTGTGGGATGAGTGGGAGACAAGCTTTCTGTGTCTTCTGCATGTAGCAGTCGTCCCTGTCTACTGTCCCTCTGCTCTCTCGTAGATTTGAGTCTGTGGCCACATGCTCCATAACCAGCACTTGGAGAAAACCTGTAAGGAATTTGTCAATAAAATGCATCTTTTTCTTTTCTAGAACATCATTCTTGAGAGCCCACACCTAGCTCCGGCCTCCGTGGGACTTCATATCTGAAGCAGAGAACCCGTTCCAAACCAGCACAGCCCATGGCATTGCTGGAGACCAGGTGGCAGAGCACTTGGCACAGGGACATTGGCCTGAGTTTCCCACCTTCCAAGTGAGTGGAAGAGCTATTGGTTATTCCAGGTGGGGCTGTTGCAGCTAATAAGCAGGTGATATTAGTAACACCAGGATTTTAATCTTGTTTCCACACCTCAGTTCAATACCACATCTTCTGAGGCTGAGGTCTTGCACTGTTTCTCCCTGTTATCATTATCTAATTTAGATCAAAACTAGATCACTATTTAAGCAAAAATTTGACTGAGGAAATTTTGCTGAAGTAAGCTATTTAAGGATGTTATCTTTTCGTTGCAATGATTTGTTTTTTGCTGGTGCTGCAGAATGACAGAATGACAAAGACTGTATGGCAAGGTGGTCACCAAGTGAGGGTTCAGTGGCTGGCTCCCATGGCCCCATCCAGCTGGAAGGTTAGTGGTGTTTCCTCCTCCCAGGGCTGTGGAGCCCTCTGATGGTTGGAAGGTGATCAGGAGGTTAAAACAAAGCTCAGTAAAGCAGAGAGAGGTCATTGTAATGCAGTACTTACTTGGGGAAATTTCCGAATTCTGGGAAAATCTGCAGGTCTGAGCATCATCTGCTGAAAAAAAAAAAAACCTCAATAGGGAAGACTGTAGTTTAGGTAGCTGGTTGCAATAAGCAGATAGGAAACTACTTCTGTTCAAGCTAAAGAAGCAAAAAGTTGAACAATGCAGAACACCAAAACCATTTGAGATCACTTCACAGCCATTCTGTGGATATCAAAGGACAGATTTACTTTCTGTGTCTCTTCCCTCTGCTGTAGGTACAGAAAGAATTAGCCTTATAAGTAAGCATTCATCCCAAATTGTGTGTGTAAGACTGTGCCATGTTTCAGTTCATACATATGTGAAAAAGGAAAAGAAAAAATACTCAAATTGAAATTCCTGAGAGAGGTGTGATGTTTAGAGAGAGAAAGATGGATGTACTTAATGTGCATGTGATAAATGTACTTAATTTTTTTGCCTCATGATACAAGCAGGCAAACTTTGCTAAATTATTATCAACAGAGAATTAGAGACAAGAACAGACCATGCAACGAAGTGCGACTCGCACTCTGGAGTAACTCATAGTAAATGTAATTATTTCTCAAGCGAGGATCCAGTTACATGCTTTTACCACAGCGGTTTGCAACACCCAGTCTGAAGGGCCATAGTAAGCCATCTGCTCAGCCACACTGCGTCATGCATTGGTAGCAATGTGCCAGTTCTGCCTGGTCGTTCACATGACCAGAGAGCTTCAAACTTGACAGTGACAGATTGTTCCCAACCACCTGAAGAAAAACAGGAAAACACACGAACAGTTAATTTTCTTTTAAGTTCATGATGTCTGTATTCCTTCTGAACATAATTAATGCCCCAAGAGTATGCAAGGCACTACTCCATTATTTGGTATCCTTTCTGACTGAATCCAGCAGAGTCTCCCATGAATGGCATCCATATAACACTTAATTAAAGATTAGCATGGGATATGAGTAGGGGTTGAATACACTGCCAGTATAACTATGTACTTCTTTCAAATTAGTAAGGGTTGATGCTCTACTTTTTGTTAAGAAGTGATACACTGCAGGTAGTGGCAGAGCTCGTCTCTACCTACCTCTCACTTTGCTGAGCTGGATCCGTAGGAAGGACTGGAAGAGAAAATAAGTCATAGTATTCCTCCCTCACAACAATCTCTACATAGTTTTGGGTAATGAAAAGCTTTCTGTACTCATCAACCCATCTTTAACAAATACAGAATTGTTTCCATGACATAATGAGCTTCAGCGACTGCTATCCTGGCCTGGATTCAAGCTGATGCTCTGCAGCTGTCTATTTCCAATTCACAGAGTTGGAAAAGTTCAGCGTTTGTTGTCAATTCTTTTCCGCAACTGCATGTTCAAGAAGACAGACTTGGATCCAGGTTTGCGTATGAAAAATTCTGGACACCCAAGTGATATTTGCTTTTTTTTGCATTGGGGTTTGGCCTCAATTTTTTTTTTTTTTTTTTTTTTTGATTGGTGTTCCCCCCTTGCTTTAGCTGTTGCTGCACACACTAATGAGAAATTAAGTTGTTTGAGAAGTAAGAATCTGCCTGACAGCGTAACAAAATAAGCGCAAAACTTTGCTTAGGTTTCAGAAACTTTATTTAGTTTCCAAGCTCCCTTGCACCTGACTCTTCTCTAGGTTATACTGACATCTGTGTGTGTTCAGTACTTGCTGCCTCAGTGCTTTTGAAGCAAAATTCCAGAGCTTCACCAAAGCCACAGAGGATATACTCACCATGAACGGGTGATAGCGGATATTTAAAATTATTGCAATAAATCAGGGATAGTAAGAAGTAG
>VYXH01001300.1:53125-78691 GCA_013397275.1 Burhinus bistriatus | reverse complement strand
TTAAAATGATAATGTGGGTGAGGTTTCCTTTTTTTTTTTTTTTTTAAGATTAATTTTATTTACATCGCTGGAGGTAGAGATATCAGCATTTCCACAGTAAGTGAACATCTCTGAAGGTTTTGAAATAACTGAATGTGGTAGGCACCCTAATGGATTTTTTCTAAACTGAACCAAGCTTTCACACTTAGGCAGCAGGCTGGGATAAAGATGAAGCAGGAAAGGCAAGGAAAAGATAGCATTATCTTTGACACGATCTGTTAAACAAGAAATATCACCTGCCTGCATTCTCCTTTATCCCCCCCAACACACATATCCCCCCCCCAAAACAGTAACCCTGAAATCCTGTAACTTGAAACCAATACTTTAAAGCAGTTTAGTGTCGTGTAAATTACAGAGTCTGCTACAGAAATAATTTGCACGGAAATGTTTATCAGCTCTCTGACATAGCTGCTTCCATTTATAGCTTATAAACTTTTTTTTACTGGTTCCTTCACATCTGATAACATGGCTTCAGAACAGGTGGTGAAAATGTCAGGCAATTATGAGAGCCTCTGTTTCTGTGTGTGTGGTCTCTTGGTTTGCAAAGCCACTGACCACATACGCATTGTAAAAGTCTCAAATTTAGATTATCAGCCTCTGTTGTTGAGTACTGCCCTAGCTGCAGCTGGAGTCTTTCTGGACGGTAAGCAGCTTTGTTGAAGGCTTAAAAGCTCAGAATTAACAAACCCTACATTTAAGAACAAAATTTACTAAAAGTACATCACAAAATACTTTTAAATCTTATGTGTGTAAGCAGTGTGGCACTGGGTAACTGTTCAGTGTTCCAATGTAAGGTTGGCTGCTTAGTACAGCTCAAAAAGTGGTATGTTGGCCAAGGCAGAAATAGTTATTTTTGTTGCATGTACCATTGCACCTTTAGAGATTTTGCAACAAACCTTGCTGGAAAAAGTTGGCTGTCCAGAGATAAATTAGGATCAAACTAATCTTATATTCCATCAGGTTGGGATAGGAAGGGTTCTTTAGTTTTCTTTGCAGTTTTATCATGAAAATATCCTTCAGGAGATTCCTTGCAAATTTGTCTTATTCAATTAGAAATATCCACCTTTAGAGGCAGAATACTGCCTCACCAGTGGGTATTGTCCTACTCAGGGTGTTTTCCACTACTGTCCTGCATTTGGATGTGGCAGGTGCCATTATACAGAAACAAAAATAACTTCAAATATTTGCCCTACAGCCAGAATAGGGATGCACATCTTGGATTTCAGCAGACATTGAAAATAACCTTTGTAGAATTGAAAGGTACAAAGAAGTAATAGAGAGCATATTCTACAGATGGTGCAGTCTTGCATTACTCCTTCCATTACTGTGTTCCCTCCCAACATACCTGCATCCATCCAGGTCCCCTTCTCATTTAGTGTGCAATCATAACCTCCAGAAAAAGAATGTGTGCTGTAGTCTAGGATTTTATATGCAATGGTCTCTTTTACATCTACAATGCATGTACTCCCAAGAGAAATTCAACAGCAGGCCTATGCAGTTTACTTTATCAAAATGTTCCCAGTAGATGTTTCCAGTACTATTGATTGGGTTGGGGAAAGGGTAGCAGGTCTGTCCATCATAAAAAGTGTATGAACCATAATCATTTTGAAAGAAGCGTGTATCAGAAAGATTAACTGCATGGCCTTCGCAGAATTCCTTTGGGACCCAGTGTAGTGCAATATACCCAGAGCTCATTGTATTCAAGTCGCTAAGGATTAATTTTACTTTTTTGCATTTTCCTTTCTTGCAATTTTGGTTGCAAGTAGTCCTGAAAGTTACTCAGTGTATGACAATAAACATCATAATTCTAGTACTCAAATAATTTGTTTATCAATGTCAGGAAATGAGTGAAAATAGAGGGTTATAACAGAAAGTGTTAAGCTGTTTGCACTGCTTGTGCTATCATCACAGCAGTAATTATATGTTCTCAGAGGATCAAAGTCATTAATACAATTTAAGATAACTAATACTGATGTAACTAAAGATAATGGACTACAGTGGCTTTGCAATGAAGATTGTAGTTGTGGAGTATCCCCCATGACAGTTCACACTGAGAACATGCCCCTCTTCAGGAAAGTAGAGGACGTAAGTAGAGAGACAAAAGCATGGCCTAAACCCTGCTGCTGGCGATCACATGTGCTGAGGGCTCCAGGCACTGGAAAAACACAAGGAAGTGGAATATAGAGATTTTCAAAAGCTTGATGTTAAATATTTGATGGCGTCTACCTAAGGGTTCCTGTGCAGTAGGATGGGAAGTGACAACACAGGGAAGGACTATGCCACTGATCTTCCTGGTAACTTTCCTCATGATAAATTGAAATGTATTTGATATGCAACAGATGGTAGGGTTACTATTGAGGGCATTATAGGCTCAACTTTCCTAAAGAGAAGCTTCTTTTGGGGGAAAAACAAAACCAAACCAAACCAACCAACCAAACACACCAAACAAAATTCAACAACAACAACAAACCCCTCCCTGCAGTAAAGAAACCGAGCCGTTTTCCTTTTCCATCTACAGGACCTCACTCGTGGGACAAGTAGCAGGACGTTTGATGTACAGCATTGTGTATAGCCAAGTTTGTCCCTGAAAGGTTGCCCTCTGCAGAAAATGAAGGCATGGAAATGGTTTCTATAGAGCTCCCAGCTTGCATCAGAAGATCTGTATAAAAATGTTGTATGTTATTGAGAAAATCACAATGATCTGTAGGAGGAAGGAGGGGGTTCCTGGGATTTTGGGTTTTTTTTCCTTTTCTTTTCTATTTCAGCCAGTTCTATCATCTACTTCAGAACTTCAACTTGGGAAACGAAGCCTAGCCATAGTTTACATAACTGTATAAATAATGCCAGCTGTAGAAGCAGTCATACAACATTGACAGCAATGGATAAAAATACGTAAAAACTCAATTGCTCAAACATTGCCTTTTAAGTACAGTAAATCAATGAGCATAAGTTCTCCGAAACACCAACTGAGTTGAAATACAAATGTTTATAAAATGTGGGGCTCCCAAGCAGATGGGCTAAGGGCTGCTTGGCAATTTGCATGTAAAAGCAAAAATTTCCCGAGTGGCCACTGTTCTGAATCCATTTACATTTAGGCTGCAAACTGGCAGTACCATGATCCTAGTCTGTAGAAATGCTAACCTATCACAACTTCACATGAGGTTAGTGGGAAATGTAAGGCTTTGCCATTTTTGAAAATCAGGATCAGGTGCCACACATTGGTTGCCCAGAAATATGTAACTGCTTAATTCCTTTTCCTTTTGCCTTCTGTTATAGAATTGTCATTGGTAATCAAGTTTGTTAAACTTCATTTTCTGTTCTCTTAACATCAAGGGAAATAAGAGAGCGTTCCCTCTGAAATTTGAACTGCTTGTATATTGACAGCAAGCAATGACCGGAGAATATGTGCAGTCTTGGGCATTCTTGTGTAGTTTCAAATTGTGTGCTATTATGAAAAATTAGACGTATAAAGTGCCTTTTCATTGTCTGGTCTGTATTTCCTCCACTCACCGGTCCCCTGTTCTGTAAGGACTGTAAGGCATTGTAACACAGGTTACTTCAGGAAATCAAGGGAGGCACCGTATGTCCAGCTAGCTGACACCTTTGTCTGCTCAGCTGCTTCTTTACAGCCCAGGAACTGAGTTTGCCAGTATGGCCGTGATTTTTATATGGCTGTCCACTAAAACATCATACAGCCAATCAGCATGATGAAAATAGGAATTAGCCAACAAACTACATTTGAGGGATTTACATGTGATCAGGCCCCAAAATACAGAGTTTGCTTTTGTATAGGAGCCTGGGACTCTGACGAACTCGTAAGAGCTGAGAACACAAGTATTATAAGAGGATAGGCAAACACAAAGGATTGAGGCTGCAACTCGTACTACTCCCCCGCATCATTAAAGAGCAAAATACAACAACGGAATTTAACTTGCAAGTAGATGTATGTGCAAATAAATATCTTATGCCCAGTTTTGCAGCTCATTTCTTCAGCCTTATCAGAGTCTTCTATTCATGACATATGGCTCTAACAGATAAAATTAAACTAAATTCTTACTGATCTTTAAACAATCTTTAAACGTTTATTTGAGCATTTTTTTCAAAAAGCAGAGAAAATGTTGAGTGATTAGCCACACTTAAAGACCTACTCTTCAACTAAGTGTCTATCATTGAATAGTTTGTGATACAGGTTAAATACTTGCCTTCTAATTTGCCGTCTTATTTACATAAGACTGCTTTTCTTAAATAATCACCCCTGACTGATATCACTGATAGTTACAAATGGGATGCAGTCATGGAATGCTCTGTGTCTCATTGCGGGGGAGTTCAAGATTTACTTTCTATAGTTTTATGAAATAATGCCTATATTATGTTAGTGCTCTTCCCTGTTCTCTGCCTTATCTCAGCCATGTGTTCCTGGCCATCTAAATACTCACCAGAAATGTGAGTGGAGCAGATCTCGTTTCCAATGAATGACATTTTTATTTTTATGAATTTGCAGGGTGTTTCTGTTTAGCCTGCTAATGGATAGAATTATGGAGTTCTTTTTCAATGCTTGATCATGCCAAAAGATTACACATAGATACAGAAGGAGTAGCTCTTTCTGTTTTCTGCTACCAATCTAATATCCTTCATACCTGTATAAAATTCAGTTTGAGGCTTTTTTCCATTTTTTTCATTCAGGGCTATTTATGAAACACGTAGTTCACAACTTTATTGAAACAGAGTGGAATTGTTGAGAGTTTTGAATGAAGAGACTCTACAGGACGCTGTTCATTTCATGATGCACAGGAACCTATCATCCTCATCTTGCCCAGTATTCTGTTTTACACAATGCACTGAAATATTTCAAGGTACGAAAGGACTGTTTTGCTCACTTAGTCTCACCCTGCAGCTATTACAGGCCAGAGCATGCTTTTTGTATTTCATCAAGGCCCAGATCCACAACTTCTTTTTTACGTAGCAGGAGCTAAGTAACCTGAAAAGCTTGTGGGAACTCTGTAGATTTTATTGGAAATTGGATTTGCCTAAAATATAAGGTGCTATCAACAGTAGATCTGATCTGATACATTGAACTTGAATTTCAAAAACAGGACACCATGCAGAGGTCAAAATATTTCCATTAGGGAATAATATTAAGATGCAAAACTATCCACAGTTCAATTCTGATTGCATGGAGAGTGACTGGAAGTTTTTATCACTGACCGTACAAGCAGAGCATTGGCTGATTTCATCTAACCTCAAAAAGAAGCTGCAAAAGGCCCAAAGTAGCAATTCACCAAGTTTTAACAGAGTAGCTATCAGATGTCTGGGAAAACAATTCCTCACTTTTTAAGTGATCTACACAAAAAAAAAAAATGGATTGAAGTGTTTTGGCTGGACAGTATGACTTTACTTTTTGTTTGCTCTGGAGACAAGCAAGATTTCATCGTATAAGATACTCAGTTTCTCACACTCTTGGGATCAAATTTATATGAAAAGTTAAAATCGAAAACAAAATTAAGAACAGTCACTTACTGAAGTCTGTATTAACAACAACAAAAAAAACCCCAACATTTTTGTGTGACTTGAAATTCCTCTTTTTTTGTCAAAACTGCATCCATTTGAAAGTTTCATGTTTTGTAATTTTTTTAAGACAAAACAGCTCACCTGAAAACATCTGACTAGTTCTAATGAACGTATGTTTTGTCTAAAGTTTTCCATCTAGTCACTGATGTCTGTTGAGTCTTAATATTGTTAATGTCCTTTCATTAGGTATCCTATTGATGTTCAAGGATCAGTGTAGATTAGTTACAAAACTTGTACTCCAGTGCTCCAGTAGTTTTGATTGGCTTTTAGTCAAATGAAAACCTAGTTTTAGCCAGTACTAAAATTGATATTTCTAATTTGGCTTAAGGCTGTATGTGAACAAGTCCTTTTGTAGTATGCGGAAAAGTACTATTTTACCAATATTCTATTTTATGCTGAAATCTAAAATCAATTTTAATGCACTTTCTTTTCAGAATGGTGCAAGTACTATAGAGTCATTAGGCATTTGAATTAAGGGCGTATATGGAAAGACCTTATAATTCAATTCATTAACTTCAGGAGAGGGAGGCTGTATCTTCTGTTTATATTCAAGGAAATGAATGTCAAAGATTGCCATGTGTGTGGTATAAATAAGAAAGGCCACCAGTGGAGAGCTTCCATTTTTGTGATGAGAACATAAAAGTCAGTTGCTTCTGTTCCAGAGGTGATATTTTACTTAGACGTCTGCTCTGTTTGCAAAAAGGAGGCAAAACGTCTTTTGTTATTGATTTGCAGACTGAGAGGTTTTGAACATCAATTAAGTTTAAGCCTTTTGAAAGTCCTTCTGTAAACCTTCATGTTTTAATGATAGACTGAAGAGTTCTTTGTAAAAATACAATTTAGATGAGAGACAGAGGGAATAAAGCAAATAGAGGGTGGGGGTTATCATGAGAATAATTACACTACATCCCAGGAGCATTTTGCTGCTTGTCATTAATTTGCCTAGACTGTAATTCTACTATGAAAACTTTGCCACGGGGAATTATGTCATGCTATTCTAAAGTCTTAACCATAGAAGAATGCAATTTTTGTGTATGTTTACTGAGGGAAAAAAGATGATGAATCTGTCCATTTAGAATGGCCAAAGGTGACAAGATTTTAAAGGAATTTATTTAAGAGATTTTGTGTGCTCCACTCTTCTTGACATCTTCAAGACAAGTTCCTTATTCTTTGGAATAACTTTTGAATGAATAAAAGCAAGGCCGGGGATGAATATTAGTGTTTTTATTATAATTATGTGGCTCAAATAGCTTTGAAAATGAAGCAAAAAGAATTATATTCGATTATTCTGTATTTATCCTACATCACCATCATCCACTTAATCTATAGAGAATATAGATTCTGTTCTGTAGAATACATTTTAATCTTGGAACTCATGTTTAATGGCTAAATTGTCAGGATTCACAAGGAAGTAGTAGATGCTGGCTTGTTTTTATTTGAACATGGACTTTTCTTTAAAGTTCAAGAGTGAGCAATCATCCAAGAAATGTAAGCAATTGTTAATCAGAACACTTGAATTTCAACTCTTTGCTGTGTCAGTCGTCATAAGAACAAAATCAGTTCATTCTTTTTCTGTGCTGTGAGAATACTCTATGCAGCCGTACGTAACTCCGCTACCGATGTAAGGACTACAAGTAACTTTAATAGCAGTTCTGTACCCAGTATGTTCTCCATGTCCCTGTTACTAATTCCATAACCAACATTGAGCTTAGCCTGGCTCTTTCATTACTTGAATTTCTTGAACCTTTGAACAATGAATATAAGGCACTATGAAAATAAACGTTTTTATTCTAATATCGTCATTGCAACTGATAAGGTGCAACATAATCTAGACTCAAGCTCTTTAAATTTTCCTTCTTTGCACTTGATGCAATTCTTTATGTTGTTATGATACACAAAGAAATCCATTACACTCTTCAGAATATTGATAGATGAAACTACTTGAAAAAGATTATTTAATTCTCAGATATGTTATTCTGCTCATATTTCCTGATGCAAATTGTTGAGTTGAGTATGGAAACACAAAATACAGAGGGAAAACCCCTTAAAAAAATACATGGTAAAACGTTTGATGTTGCAGAAGGCAAATGTGCTAGAATAAAAAAATAAAATGGGGACCCTGAGACAATGAGTGATGATGCCTTGGCGACAGCTTCCATTTTCTAATTTTGTGTGTATGAGCATACGATGTTACCTACTTGGTCTATTTGATGCAATACAATAGAAAGTTGAAATTTATATTATTTTATTCTGTGATTAACCCATGGAAATGTAACTCTGATAGGTAATTCATAGTATGTTCTGCTAAACTATTTGGCCTAAACAAAGACAGCTACATCAATAGATGGGCTGCTGCAGTAAATGTACAACTATGTGTTTAAAACAGATGATTTATCTGACAACTTTAAAAGTGACAGATGTTACTTAACAAAACAGGAAAGCTCAAAATGTCATATGTAACAAGCATACAGAAAACACATCTTCATTTAGAGGTGTTTTGTAAATGTACTTTTAAAAAGACAGCAGCAGAAAAATATTTTAAGTTTGTTTTCTTTACAGGAGAAAATTAATTTTGTTTTCTCTTAGCACTGGAGTGCTTTCATTACTAACTGAAAACAAATCACAGATAAAATCCGTCACTTCACCATTACTGTGAACCAGATTTTTCCTTCAGTTGCAAGTCATGTTCTCAATTTAGAAAGTAAATAATATTTTACGTCAATATGCATCTGACCCTAAAATGTTGGGAAGATCCTAGAGTTATACTTAGGTGCTTATCTTGGCAAGAGGGTTCCAGTGACTAAAGTGATTAGTAAGCAAAATGGTTATAAATGGTTTCCACTATAATAACAAATAAACACTACTGACTTTGCCATTCACCATCTTGAATGGGCTTTTTATAACCTTGAAAAGTCGTTTCTTAGAGAGGTGAATACATCAGTGTACACTGACACACTTTAAGTATTTCATTGAAGTTAAAGCCTCTTAATTTTATAATGAATTTCAACAATTGAGAAATACATCCTGCCTTTCTGCATATATGATTGCAAGATATGCAAAAAAAGAAATAAATATTACATGGATTAAAATAATATTCTTCTGTTCATAAAACTTCTTCATACAGACTTCCCCTCAGAAAATTCTCCTTTTATCAAAGAAAACAAAGCCACCAGAATTTTCTCTGCAAAATGGCAAGCAAACAGAAGTGTTTGCATTGCACATAAAATAGACGGTAAATGTAAATGGATTTTCTGAATTTTCCAGGATTTTTACCACTGATTAAACTGGTACTTGCTTTACAGTTGCTAGACTTCGAGGTGGATAGATAACCCTTTGCCTTGTGTAACAATAACATGTAACCTGAGGTCTGACTGCAGAGTGTATTATTATTAATGATGGTGCCCATAACAGACATTCTGCTGTGAAGTTGTCAAGTTGTTTTGCAATGATGAAAGTCAGGATAAGCATTTTAATTTGTAATCTGTTTACCATGGAAATAACTGAAAAAGAATTAGCAAAGAATGCTTTAATACACCAGTCATTCTGCGTATTTTCCTATTTTCTCCCTTTCCACTCATCAGTGCAGTTGAAAATGCTTAACTGAGTTTGAGCTTGGCTTTTAAATGTCACGTTAGTTTCCTAGCAGATTGTGCAATGTATGGACAGTTCATGAGCTGGTTTTGTAAAGATTTAACATTGGCTCTTAGTTTTGTGACCTAAACCAGATGAGATTAAAGGTTGCAATTCTATTTCCAGCTTTTTTAAGTGGGTTGGGTGCCTCCTCCTTTGGAGCCATTTCTATTTACTGTCTGTTATTACTGCAACGTGAAGACTGCTGAGGATTAGGTTCAACTGGCATTCAGGTTCACAGTCCACATTGTGGTTGCTTGAAACTTTTTCTTTCCTTCAAGGATTATTTTTATTTAATTGCTAAAAGCCCACAAACTAACCATTTCAAAATAAGAGATCTTTCTAATATGGTACAGCAAATTCACCCAGAAAAATGGAACAAAAACAGCCTCATGTGTCCAGAAGAACCTGAGAACAGTTCAGGATGAAAGCAACTTACAGGCTTCTTGCTGCAGTGTTTTGCTTTCTTCATTCAGAGGAAAGGAAAAAGACAGTGTGGAGAAGAATTACACTGAGTTACTGTGTCTCTGCACACTTACAAAGCACAGGGCAAGGCCATTACCTAGAAAGGCCCAGAAATGTCTAGAAATAAAGCATAACACATCCTGGACACACCTCATACAATACAACTGTATTTTACGTTTTACTCATGAGAGAGCTGTGTCAGTCAGTCACCTAGAGAAAATTAAATGGTTAGTACTTGGTGGAAAAAAAGCGTTGGAGACCATCTTGCAGGCTCAGCAGGGTCTACAGAGAAGGCAAAGTCCCCATGTCTGATGATTTTGAATCTAGACAACACACTGCTGTTTTACCAGCAAGTAAAGATCGGTTCACTACGAACACAAGGACCAGCATGCTACCAGCCGGGAAATCACCAACTGTTTGTGTGTTGAAAAGGTTTGGGGATATTTTCAAAAAGCTGTGAGACCTGCCTTTCCACTCCAGCCTCAGGGAGTGCAGCGGCACACTCCACCTGCCGTGCCAGAGTCGCCCATGGAGTAAGATCAGCGAGTCATGTGCTTACATACACAGGCTAAAATAAACGTAATAGTCACTGTTTGTGTTTACACTGGGAAGACTTTTTATACGCATTCACTAAAAAATCATGTATAAATCACCATTACCCCTCATCAAGCAGCACTCCTCACTCTTTCAAAACTTGTGAGTGAGACCACCATTTTTGTAGTTCTCGGTATGACAAAATTTTGTTTAGCCAGGCAGAGCATTTTAGGCACTCACATTCAGAAACCATCTATGAAATGTAATGAAAAAGTAAAGAAAATTAAAAGCAGAAGTTGCAACTTAACAGTTGACACCTATTGTCATTGTGAGTATACCGTGATCTAAAATACTGATGTCTAAGATGTCCCTTTCATGTCTAACACAGACACTTAAGTGTCATCTGAACTGAAAACTGAGCGTTCATAGCAAAAATGTAAAACAGCTGTCACTGAGCAGGGATGCCTGCGTCTGACATTATTCATGAGAACTTCTGTGTGCTGTGTCGGAGGCAGGAGAGAAAATTAATGTTGTCTCTATTGAAATAATTCTGAATAAAAAATGTGTATCATTAGAGTTGGTCTTAAACACAGTGATTCTAGCTTGAGTCTGCACTATTTCTGCAAGGCGCTGCAATTGGAAACTTGCCACTGGGAAATCTCCCAGCAGTTCATATGGCTACTGTTTTACTTTGCTTGGCTCAAGAGAAATGGAAAAAAGCCGTGTGGAAAAATCATGGGTCGTAGCAAGAATTACGGTGCCTCTGCAAGCTCGTGAAGTGCACGGCCAGGCAATTACCTGGAAAGGCTGAGACACATCTAGCAATACAGCGTGGCAGCTACTAGACATGCCCAGTGCAGGAGCGGCATTGTACGTGCAGGCAATCTGCGTAGCAGCTGACTGTCAACTTGGGAGAGTAGGACACTTAGTTACACGTCCGTGGTGGTGGTACAAGAGCCTCGAATTGCTGGTGGTTTCCAGCTGCGGTGTCACAAAGAAGTCGAAAGAAAGAGGAGACAGCGTGAACTGTATCGGAAGCAGAGATATCTCTGCACGTGTAGTAGCCCACAATATACTGCAGAGATACCACAGGCAGAGTTTTGATGAGGTATTGAAGATGTCAGATGCAATCTACCTCCAGTTCTCATTTTCCGTGTCATCTGCCTCTCAAGATTTTGTTCATATCTTTTCTTGATGCTGTAAGGACTCAGCCTGTTAAGATAGTAGCTGTGGCCTAGGCTTAAACTCTTGTCTATCTTAGAGAATTCCAGCTCAGCAGAGTACCTCATTCTGGTTTTCTCTGGTTAGACTGCTTCTGGTCTCTGGCCTAGATATTTGGTAAGGAACAAGTGTCTTCCATAACAATGGACATCTGTTGCTTAGAAATGGAACGATCTATCAGGTGAATTTTCTTTTTTCTCCCGTTTGTCTCATAAGCATCATATAATCTACAGTGTCAAAGGCCCAGGAAATACAGTAATTTGAGCACAGAGATGCTTTTCTTCTCCAAAAGCAGATTCTGTCAGCTTGGTTTGCTCCTAGTCTGATCTAAAGCCTAACTAATGTAACCAGCATGGTAATGTCTTAGTCATCCCTTTCAAATGAATTTGGGCAAAAAATGGAACTTGCAGTGGAACAGAAGCTGTGGAGTTCACTGGTGTTACCTGCAAACTTTTCCAGGCTCTCCAGATTTATGGCATAACGCACATCTCAGAGTATGTGAGTGACTGCATGAGTTTGTGTGTGTATGGTTTAATTGTTTTCAGATCAGACCTCTTATATAGCTAACTGTCACAAAGTGGAAGGATTCTTATTATGAAACTGAAAGGGGGACAAACACCCCCACAAAATTATGGGGAGGTAGACTTTTGAAACCAAAGTTTCAAACTGGTTTAATTGCTACAGTCACATTTGTCTCAGACTTTTGGACCATGCTGCTTATAATTACTATCCAGAGAAACATCCTTAGCTCGTAGTCAGGATTAATTACTTCCGTATTTCATGTTCATTTCGTAGGAAAGTTATTAAAATGACTTAACAGTCAGCTACATTTCAATAGCTTTGGTCTGAATGGGATCTCAAAGGCCATGTCTATATAGATTTATGTCTATGTGGTGCCAGAGGTTTAAGGAGACGATTTGCTGTAATCTGTAACTACTGTTAAGTACTTTAGGTTGGACTTACCTAAAGGGTAATTTCAGTGAGTATTTGTAAGCTGTATGCACAGCTATTACAGAGATATGCATGTACCTCATATGTGTACAAGGTGTCTGCAATGCCAACATAGAAAATTTAGTTTCCAAGGCAAGATTAAAGTTCTATATAAATACAGGGGTAGATGGAGGAATATAAAAGTGTGCAGAGATACTTTTTCCCATATCCCTCTCAGTAAACTTTTACTGAGAACTCCATATGCATTACGGTTCACGTGAATGGTATCTGGTTTAGCACATGTTGGAAAAGTGTCTCATCCTTCATTGGATGAATGAGATGATTCCAGGAAAAGTGCAATTATCAACTGTCACTCTCTGGTGAAAAGTCAGGCATTGCCCACAAGCACAAATCAACCTACTTCCCAAAAATATGTCAGCAGAAGAAGGGAGATTTTCTTTTCCACGTTAACACCATGTAACACCTGCTGGCCTGATTAGCTTTCTAAAAAGGGAAGTGCTCATTGGTCACCCGCAGCTAAAAGTAGTTAAGAGCTGATGAACATGGTTTTACCATATGTAGATAGTGTTAGCAAAGCCTGTACTGCTGGTGGTCCTTCAAGTGGGAAGAAAACTGCCACAGACAGATTATGTATTTACAAGACACCTACCTGTATCAAAAGACAAGGAAGATAATTTCTTGTGACTCCTTTCTTTTTCCTTGCGTAAATAGATTTGGCTTCTACAGAGATCTGATTAAGTGATGTGTTTTGTTTTGTGTTTTTCTTTTTTGCTTTTACTGAATTTTCAAAGACTATGAAATATACTACTTGTGCATATCCAAACTCTCAAAAAAGAAAAATATAATAATTATCACAGCAAAAACCTTTACTGAGAACACCAACAAACAACAATTTTTTTTCCCATCAAAATGTTTGCATGAAAAAACAAAGCAGAACCCACAAAGAGTTCAGCACTCTTAGAAAACTTCTTAGTTAAGCAAATTTCTCACCAGACTCGATGGGATGGTGTCATGTGGTTTGCTATGGACTAAACTAAAAGGGACAGGGCAGGGAAATCATAACCAAAGTGGATTTCCAGACGACATCTTGCCCAATGCAGGCAAAATTCAGCAGAGCTGTGCGTGCAACGAAACACAACAATTTTGCCAGCCTGTGGAAAGAGTAAGCACCCTCTCATACTGAGGTTTCTAGCAGCGTCAGAGGTTTAGGTCCACAGCACACTGACTGCTGCAGCGTTTTATTTTTAAGTACCTTACCAGCTCTTGGAACTTTTTGTCCTGGTTTTGGGTGTCTGCATTTCCTAAAGCAATTCCCAAAAGCAGAGAGAAAGATGCCTAAGCATAGGACCTGCAGGAACCAGCATGTCGTACAGAGAGTAGGACTTTTCATCCTTTCTGCTGAAGGTGCTCCAGTGTTAGGTAAAATAATCTAATAAGACTTGAAGCCAGAGGTAAAACAAACAGAATTTTTCTGTCCTCTCATGGCATGGGAGATATCTTATGCCGTACCAAACTGCATAGTTTCTCTAAGCCAGGGAGCTGGGGTGTTCTTTGCTGAATGCAGGAAGCCAACAACAGATGTCACACAGAGCACACCAACCCCTTGTGACAGAGGGTGTAGCACCCAAACTATTCACTTCACGTTAGTCTTCACAAGAATGTAAACGTCACGTAAGCCAAAGAGAAAGTTATACAAGAAAAAGCTATGTACAGTAAAAGAAGATATCCATTACTTCAATATAGCACAAGAATTACTTCCCCCACTAAATATTCAGAATCTTAAGTGAAAGGAAAATTAGTACAGATGCTCAAGGAGAACTGAATGTACTGGCATGCCCATTTTCCAAAAAGTCAATGAGAACTTTATTGTAAAATAGCAACTTGTTTACTGATAGAAAGCCAGCTCAAAAATATGAGATTCTTAATTTACTAATGTTGATTACTGCAATGATATCTGATTGCATATGACGAGCAAGAAATTGACACTACTACCTTTTGGTTCAAGGGGAGAGGGGGTTCTTTCTAGGATTTGAGAATACCGAAAGTCCTGCCTTACCTGTACCAAGAACCTACAAGAGAAATTTGCCCCTTTTCACCAACAAATCTGATCATCTTAGGCGTGTTTTTGGTGTAAGGGAACTCATGTCTCAGAAAGCTCAAGCACAACCACTGAGAAGTTAAAAATCCAATACAGTAGGGTAGGATTTGGGTAGGAATTTCAGTAAAGGATAAGATTTTTGTATGCGTGTACAAAGCAGTAAAGTGAAATTAGTTTGTGGTTGACAGCAACTGCTGAATTCTGCTGCCACTGATCAATGCTTTCCACTCTAAGTAGGGTGTGTTGTAATACCTCATTTATCTCTCCTTCTACTAGTAGGCATTTATGAGCCTCAATCATCACAATATTTGAAAACAGAGGTAGCTATTTCCCTCTCTGGGTTTTCTGTCTTCCAGACAGTAGGAAGGTTTGATACATTTGCTGGTTCCTTACTTTTGTATTGGCTGTCTTTCTTCTGTGATTTCCATGCATGCAGGGAACAGGTGGTATGCTCTGCACTGCATGATATCGAAAGAACGTACAGTATACTTTCCAAGATGACAATTGGCATCAATGATTTCCAAAATTTGCTAGACACTCAAGGCATGCAGTTGGTTCTTACAATTAAGACAGAGGGACCTGAAAAAAACCTGAGTTAAGGAGACTGTTACATCTGAGTTGAAGGATTAGCTGAGCTGAATAGGTTTGAAGGCAATCTTGTTTTCAGTGGTGATATTTAGAATATTGTTAATGATGTAATGCAAAGGCTTATCAGTAAAACAAATAATCATTGTCACATACATTTTGATCACACTATGTCTTAACACATACAGGTCACAGATCCAGATGAAAAATTCTGAGGAAATCGTTAAGATTTATATGTATATGACTCATTTGTTGTATTACGCAGTTATTTGTCCATTCTTGGACATTTCCATATTTTTTCATCATTATCTCTTGATAGCAGAAAGCTGTTACGTTCATGCAAAATAAACCAGTTTTCCAAGCTGTTGCTTCAGCTACCTCCTAAGTAATTACTTGCCCTCAAAGTGAGAGCCTTGGAAAAATTTAAAGAACAGCTCCAGAAGCCGTGGTTTTAAGTTTGGGATCTAACCAGTAAAGACCGTAGCTCTTACTGACAGCAGCCTTCACTGTCTCATGACTGACAGTGCCTATGTTGGTGCAAAAAGATATGTCATCATTTTCCCATAATGTTGCTTGCTGCCCTGCACCTCCTATGCGTCCTACTGATGAATTAGTTTGAATAGGTTTTCTGAATATAATTTCTGTACTGAAAAAATCACGTTTTGCCATCACCTATGTGTAGCTCCTGAAGACTGTGACAAGTTCATTCACACTGGTATATTTCCATGGAGGTTGAACATTTGTTAATATACTATATTTGTGTAGACTTTTAATGGCTCTCAGATGTTTCTCCTGTACTAACGATACTAAAAGTTCTGTTGCTGTGTTCATAAATTTAAAGACAGAGAGAAGAGTGGATTAACATTACTTAATAATTCACTGATTTCAGCCTTCTTTTCTTCATCTCTAATGTCTGGTCTCTGCTACCAAAATTCATGTCGTCTATTATATATCTTGCCTGAGTTGTTCAACTAATTTTTAATAAGTCTGTGGCAAGTATAAAATGGTACTTTACCACATAAAAGAAAAGCCAACTCCTTTCTTNTTTTTTTTTTTTTTTTTATATTCTACTCCTTGTCTCTCATTCTTGCCTAGCTTCTCTGGTCTCTCATTATGTACAGTATATTATGTTAGAAAATGTCTCCATAACAGTAATACACCACATCCACAGTCAGCTCTTGAAGTGTCCACTTTCATGATGATAGGAAACAGGACAGCCAGTGAAGCCCTGATCTTTTATAGTCTTGCTGTTAAAAGTACAGAATGTCTCATGTCTCCATCGTGTGACAAACATAAAACAGTAATAGGGCTCACTTCTGAAAGCGATGTTTAATTAAAACAGTATTTGCACCATTACTTTATTTAATAATAAAAAACAATATGGAAAACTTTTAAACTATTTGAAACACTTCTGTACAAAAATAGACCTCTTGAGAGTAGATCTAGTCCTTCTCACTAGAATAAAAGATTTAACTGATTGCTTTCAAATATTTTTAATAAGGATCTTGAGGATGTCACATCATTTGGGGGAAAAAAAGCTTATGACACTAGAATTTCTCTAGAAAAAACAGAAGGGGTCAAAAATAATGTTAAAATGGGAATGTTCTTCTTACCTGTGATATTTTTCTCATAGATACTATAAACCTCATTCTTTGAGGACAAAGCTTCATGTACCACAAATTGCCTGGAAATGTAACATAAAAGTCATCTTAGCAGAAGGCAGTTGAGTTAATCTCCATGCAGAGTGAATGAAGTGTGGTATAACCAGATCTGGGTTTGAATAGCAAATAATAAAGTCTGGAGGAAGGTGAGGGAAAAGGTCAAAAGACAAAACCAAAGTATTTATGTGTACAAAAGTTTTACCCAAGAAATGTCATTTTTCAGAAAACCTGTGTTTTCATGAGGGACTGTAAGGGCTGGATAAAAAATTTATGTATACAAATAATATTCTAATACCACTGCTCTCTACAGCAGTCATTGGCATCTTTACAATATCAAGAGTTTCTCTGACTTCTTGGCTTCAGTTTTCTTTTGAGCTTATCTTCTTCCCTTCATTATAGAAGGTCTATTACAAATAAAAGGTCTATTCGTAATAGACCCAATTAAAACAAAAAACCTGCATGCTTAACAAGAGCAAACAGCTTGTCAGAGGGCAGCAGGACTGGGCTTCTCCATATGGGAAGGCAAGCCCAGAACTGAGCGCAACACCAAGGCAGGTGGGATGGTGGCTTTACAGGCAAGGGTGCAGAAGAAGAGCAGAGCATGTCTGATGCTGGTAACCTCATCAGCCATGAGTCCAGCTGTCACCAGGCAACTTCGCAGTGATCAGATAGGTCTGAAGTCAAACGATGAAGTCAAGCCTGGTCAAGGACTGAATAAGCAAAGTACACGCCCCAGCACTGGCAGAGCTGCACTATCGTTCAAAGACCCACTGCCTGACCTTACCTGCAGCTCCCAAGCAAAGCAGGGAGCCCCGGTGTTGCTTCGCACTGCTCTTTCACAGCTCTTTTCATGGCAGTCTGACCCCAGGTTGTACAGCTGCACCATATCAGAACTAGCCTTGAGCACAGGTAGCCAAACCCATAGCAGGGGTAAAATAACTAGGACATTGGGCCCCAGCAAAGGTTTTGGATTCACATCAGGTTCCTCTAGGAAAAAGACTTTCCTTTCATTCCATGGGCTTCATAACTTGTATTTTTATGTATCTTATTCTGCAAACTTATTCAGCTGTATCTCCCACTTTGTAATTTCATGTTGATGTAACATAAACATACCAAAGGACAAGCAAGTACACAACAAAATATTTTGAGTTCTAGAACTGGAAAAGCGGTCAAAAAGCAGTTCTGGTTCAGTCGGTTTTTAATGGCTTACTTGGTGCACATTCATTTGAGGTATGTTGTATGCTGTTTTCATTTGTGTCATGTCCTCAAACCAGGACAATTTGGCAGAACCAAGAGAAACCAACAGAATGTCTATGGTTGGAAGGAATTAGCCCCTGCAGTGGGATAGGGAATTTACTTTTGGAGCTATTGCCTGGACATGAGAGCAGGAGACAAAGTTTTATTTTCTTGCACTTTTGATGATTACCTCTTTCTCCTTTTCAACTGAGGCCTATCAGGTAGCAGGAAGGATAATTGTCAGACAGAAAAGCCCCCGTGTCAGGCTGCCCCAAGGTGGGACAGCAATCCCCATGTCTGGAGAAAAAGAACACTTTTTTCCCCTCACTCATATTTCATCTGTTCGATATAAGAGAGAGAGAAACCCTCAGGCGCATCTTTTCTCTTAGAAGACCCAACTGAGATTTTTTTTTCCCCTTCTGAAGCTGGAGCGCAGCTACAAAAAAAGTGCGACAAAAGCCACAGAGTCCTGTCTCTCACAGCAGTGTTTAAGACATCTGGTTTTCAACCTTCCAACTAGTCCAGTAGAAAACATATGAGCTGGATGTGTTTTTCAAAATTATCAGAAAGAGATGCTGAGAGTACATGAAGTTTCCCGGAATCACCATTTTGCAAGCATCTCAAGAAAGACATAGTGATGAAGAAATCAGGAGTAGCCCATCAAAATTGTGTTCAATCTCAACTATTTAAAGTTTCTTTCTTGAACAATAGCATTATTGAATTAGTGAAAATGTTAAATGTGTATACTATCTGTGTGAAAGGAGCAACCAGAGATGTAGAAAAAAGCTAGATACAACTCTCAGAGTAATGATGCTTCAGTACTTCTACTGCCATGGTGGGGGCTACATGCAGTAGCAAGAATTAGAAACTAGTCTGCAGTGTGTACTGCTCTCCTTTCAAATGTCACTTATTTAAGCCTTTCTTTCTTTGTGGTGTATATATAGTTCTATTCAGATAATTTGATGCAGGGTAAATGATCTGCAATCGATAGAAACACACAATAAAGCTTTTGTTTGTCTTTAATGTACACGTTGAATTCATCTGTCCCAACACTTTGATGACAAAAAGATTTTGAATACCTCATATGCATGGATAAATAATGAACACAGTGCCCTCCTTTCCCTCCCAGTATCTATAGCATAATGGCCCTTCTACACTGACACTTTGCCAAAAAAAAATTCAAATAGCCAGTTCAGCAAACCAGGTGCAGTCATGGGATGTGACTATTCTTTGTTAGATGCACTGCAAGAAGAGTCTTTAAACCAGCCAGTGAGACTGGAAACAGACCTGGATGCATAAAACAAAAAAATCCAAGCTGAGCCTATAAACAGCTCCGTGTTTTTTTATTTAGCTAATTTAATTACATGAACTTAAAACAGACCAAGTGTGTGCAAACAGCAACATTCTTCTATAACTTGATGCATTTTAAATGCTGTGAGTGTTTTCTTGTGGGAGAGAGAAGAGAGGCACACTGAGCTCTCTCTGAAAGCAATTAAATACTAATAACGGGGGGGTGACATCATGCTGCATGACTTCTTCAATTAGAACACCAAGTCATTTCTGGCTTAATCATTCCCACTTGTTAATTTGTTCTCTAGAAGACTTAACAGACCTGCTTCTTGCCCTATTTAAAATAGGATTTCTGATTCTGACACCTTTTAAACAGAATTCCACTTGGATGCAGCCTTCTGTTAAAACAGATTCTGGTATTTTTCCTACAGCAGAACAAGATGTCAATAGCTCACATGAAAAACTCATACAAATTAAATAAATGAAGATGAGTGCTTTCATTTGCTCTTTAACAAGAGTATGGCCTGAACCCTCCTGTTACTGAGATTAAATAGTGTTGCCACTGGCCACAGTAGAAAGCAAAGGTAGCCCAGTATATGTAAGTTATTATACACCTTCCAAAGTGCTTAACTTTCAGTTTGTAAGAAAATAATGATTTTTATGTAGAATCATGTATTCAACGTATTTGAAGGGAATGAGGAGAAACTGTAACATTGAGCATCTAAAGAATGTTACTACAGTAGGGATAATCAGGGACATTCCTTTCAATTACATGGCAGTAACTATGTGATTTGAATCTTGTTTTGAATAAGTATTTTTGGTCCTGTACTATTTTCTCTCTTGAAAGGTTATTCTTAAAATGTTTTCTGTTTGGGAAAATAGAGCAATATAAAAACATCTAACCTGAAGCCACTTCCCATTCTCTGTTCTTATTCATCAATATTGAGATATTACTGTAACCTTCTGTTTTTCAACCTTTTGTGATCTAAATCTAAATGACTGATGTTGCAGCTACCTCTTTAATGAGGTATTTCTTCATTATTTCACAGGAAATACAGCAACAAATTATTACCCTTTTCCTTAAAGTTAGAAGTACTGAATAACTGTAGAAAAATATATTTAAGACCAAATCTTTTGTCCATCCTCAAACCAGGTTTGATTTTTAGAAGTAATTTTTGATTGAAGTCATTGTAGTCTCTCGATTCCAAAATCCCTTCTAATGTTCAATAGGCCTCTCTGATAGTTATTACAGCTCTTACTATTATATATGATTTTGAGCGGTTTGACAGTGTATGTCAGGGTAATTGCTTACAAGACTGTAAGAACTATAATCAGGGCTATCAATCAGGTGTATTGGGGCTTTGCTTGAGCTGAACATATCCTGGACAGTGTGAAACTGAAGTCAGTTCAATCCTGATCTAAGTAAAAAATTATACATATGACAATCTTTTACAAAAATGTAAAAAGAGAAAAGGAAAAATTCTTCTGAAAAAAGGAGAGTCTCAGGAAAAATATAGGTGGTTGAATAAAGAACAATAGTCAGCAGTAAGAGAAAAAGAGAACAGAATCCATGATACATTTGGAGGAAAGAAAATACATCATTGTATTGGAAAGGAATCTGGTAGATATTTTGTACAATTTTCAAATAACCTTTTTCATGAAATTTAGTAAGATTGATAACTTCTAAATGAAATGGAGATAGATAAATTTCAATAAAACATCAATATTTCAAGACCTCACCTGAACTGTCTATATTTTTGAAGGTTATCTTCAGTTCTTTTATCTGTGAAATACTTCAGAAACCCAAGCTAATGAGCCGTCCATATAGCCTTGCAAAATATACGCTAGTATCCCCACTTTACAGGTGAAGAAAGATTAAGTAACTTGGCTCAGACCACAAGAAAATGATGTATCGGAGCCAAATTAGAGATTTATAGTTTCAAGTTCTGTGCTCAGACCATTAAATCACATCTCTCAGTCCAGCCATCACTAGTAACAAACTATCTTCCAAATCTACAGTGAGACACGATCTTGCAGACCTTCTCCAGTGTCCTTCTTCTGGCTTCTTCCTCTTTCACCGGAGTGCTCACAGGCATTATTTCGTAGTGAGAGCTGAAACACTGAGATCTACTTTGAGTATTGATATTAATGTGTAAAAGTCCCTGCGCAACAGAAGTGATCCAGAGCTTTCTGCAGTGCAGAAGGTCGTGCATCTGGCATCTGCACCTGGTGAAAAGCTATTCAAAAGAAAACAGTAGAGCCATTTTCCAACGGCTATATATGTACCTCCCACAGAGAGCTGCAGCTTCTGGCTCAGGGTAAGGACAGGAACTCCGTTACCGCTCTGTATTTTTTCAATGTGAAAGACTATTATACCAATTTAGGTGCCTCTTCGTTACTAAGTATCTTGGGCTGTAAGCCTGCCTTAAATCACCTTTCCTCCTAGTTAATAGTGGGTGAAAGTCTCTAGCAATCATCTTCATTAAGTTTTATTGTTTTTCATCTTACAACAGAGTGTAGAAATAGAAATGAAAATGTGCTCCAGTTAGACAAACAAGTGCCTATATTGTTTCAGATTACTAAAATCAATAATTCAGTCAACAGCTTCTAAGGGTTTGATTAGCTATTTGTTTCTTTCTCCTGTTCTCCTCCGTCTTATCACTTATTTTTGTGCAGCCATTTTATTTCCATTTGAACAATGTGGGAGAAATCCTGATCCCTTTGCAGTCAAAGGCAATGGTGAATATACCCTTTGCTGCAAGGTTTTATCATGTGCACAGTGAAAAACCTTCTTGTTATTTTATAGTATTACAAATATACTGTCCTTCTATCTGTGAGACACATATCTGCTATATTCTTCGTAGCAGTAAATCTTCAAATATAAAGGGAGAAATTGGTCTTGGCATAATTCCAGGGGAGTAATTAGGGTGACACCAGGACTGAGTTTGTCTGGCAGCATCTAGTTCGGGAGTCGAGAACCATCTTGCCAGGACTTGAAGACATGAAGAATTTACCACAGGAAGAAAACTAACACTTTGTGATTCCTCCCTTAGGCTTGCCATATTCTACAAGGAATATCATCGTTGGGTCACAGCTGAATGTCCGTTGTTTGGTAGGAAGTACAGTCTCATTGCACAAAGATATACAATGTACTGTAATTTGAAGATACAAATCTTGACTTAGAGAAGCTCAGAATATACGGGAGAGGAGAAGAGAAGTAGGAAGGTACGTAGACAGAATGACAGACAGATAGATCAGTTATGATAACAAATTACATTATGGCCACTTCTTTTGAAAAACTGCCTTCTTGTAAGGGCAAAGTTGCTCTGCCAAGACAGGAGACGTCCTTGCAGAACAGGGAGAGAATTTTACTGAAGAAGTGGGGCAAAATGCCTCATACCTTTGCTTGTTGAGCAGGCCGAGGAGAAGTCGTGTCACAGCCTACCTCCAGGCCTTGAGGTCTGCATTCTCTCCCCGCCACACACAGCTGCTGCTGGGCTGAGGAGAAAGCCAGGCCCAGATATTAAATTCCTGTTTAGTAGTGGGTAAGAGGAATTGCCTCCAGCTTTGCTGCCAAGGTGGAAACCACAAGTTTGCCAGTTGTGGCAATTGGTTTCAACCCCATCCTTCTCGTCCTTCATTAAGTTACTAAGATAGTTGGTAAGATCAGGGTACTGGCTTTGCAAAAGATTTTGGAAAAGCCCAAACTACCCAGTATCTCACTGTATATAGTTCCTGGATGTGAACTGCAGGTGCTGCAGTCGTGTTCAGTGCAGATGCGGGACGTGGTTCAGCTGGCTCACCAGGAGATGCTACAGCATTGTCTCACAGCTTAGCAGTGCAGAGTGTGTCTGTATGCCTGTGCACCTTGAGATTACCTTTGTCTTACCTTTTACATGACAAAAGTTGGAAAGCCAGACTGTTTTTAGGATTCTGAGAGGAGAGTTGGGGCACTGCCTTCAGAGCCACCCAGGTGCTGGCACTAGCAGAAGTCTTTTGGCCAAGCAGTGTGGGCTGAATGCTTATGTAATTTTAAGAAAATTGGGAACTCTGAATTTCATCATATGCTTGTGTCTCTGTTTTGTTACTTCTGCGTTTGCATCAGAGATGCTGCGCCAAAGACCACAAAACAAGAAATCTTGAGAGCCTCATGGGTATGTTACTGTTCCAAGATAAATATATCTTTATTTTACCCAGAGTCCTACCTCAAGCACTGATTGAGAACAGTTTATAGAAGAGTAAGTACTGAATTGATCTAAGGGCAGCAAAGACCCCAAAGTATAACAAATTTTACTGTCTTGTTTATATATTTAAGGTTCTTTTCTAGCATCAAACTATCGGTCCAGTTATAAAAAATCTCAGTCAGTGTTTGACTTGGTTATGAACAGAAGTTGTCAAATTCAGCTCTAGCATAAACGTTGAAATTCCACTGAAATCAAGAGGCATTGTTCCCACTTACACCATGGCTGAATTTAGTCTAATGATTTGCACAGCAACAAAGTGGCTGCCACTGCAAATGCAGTGACTATTTATAAAAAAATTTATTGTACTAGCACCTGGTGGAGCCACTTGGATGTGAAGCTCTCTACAGCAGACACCATAACATTTTTCAGTAGAAGAAAATCCCCCATTTTATATTTCGTAAGTGGACAAGGAAAGTGCTATAATTTGTCCAAGGCCACCTGGCAAACTTACGAAGTGTGGAGTAGTTGTATTCTTGTCTTCTTGAAGCAGGCTGTCTGTGACTGTTCAGTCAGCTCCTATTTGGGTTTTGGGTAACACACAGCCCAGGCTAAGGCCCGATGTACACTGGGAGCAGCGCCATTAGGTCCATGTGAGAGCAATACGTAGGCGGGACACAATGGCCAGGAAGGGCTAAAGGTCATTTTCAGCCATTATCACCTGCAGCTTGCTGTCTGCTGCAGCCATCATCCTTACATTGATCAGCAGTTTCTTCAGAATCCACCAACTTATGGAAGTGATATAGACCCAACTTCCAAGCAGGAAGGTATAAATACGTCAGCTTAGCCAAGAAGCTTTTGAAGTGCATGCAACAGCAGCTGGACTGATGAGGTTTTTGTGGTTCCCTGTGTGATACATGGGACACCCACATCCTGATGGGGAAGGAAAAATGAGCTCTCCCACCCTTACTCAATTCGGTAACCAGTTTGCTTGTAGGCACATGAGTTACAAGTTATGAATTAGAGAACTTGTGAGTTGGAAACCTCATGAATGAAGTGACAAATTAGTGAATTCAGGTATTAGACTAGGCTACACAAAGGGGATTGAGCCCTTATTTGACATATTTGCTCCATGTCTTTACTAATGAGTTTAATTTACAGAAAACCTTATTCTGTAAATTTGAGATACAAATAGACCGTGACAGCTGCCGTAGTTTACTGTAACTGTGATTTCTGCACAGATATTAGCTGAATGCTTTTGTTGTACGATGCATTTTGTGCATCCTTTGGCAGGGCAGGAAGAGCATTTTGAGCTAAAGTGGGTCTTTACACCCTCTCTGTGTGCCTGTACACCATCCAGATCCACAAGATGCAGGTGGAGTTTCCATTACCATGGCTTGGAATCTGTGCTCTTAGAACTAAATGGAGTTCATGTCAACAGTAATTCTCCGCTTGATTTCATCTGTGTCCAAACATGGTCAGTCAGACCTATCTGGCTGCTGGATGATGTTTCCTGTAAGCTATTGCCAGCAGCAGCCCTGTGGCAATAGCCAGGACAAGACCTGGCAGCAGGCCTCCATTTCCTCAGTCCCAACTAAATTTGTCCAAGTTTGAACCTGGTCATGTCATGGACAAGATGAAATCAGCCACGTTTTGCTTCTTGGAGAACAATATCAGATGTTTGTCCTTCACCAGGCCATTGTCTTTTCTGAACCTGGATGATCTGATACTCTCGTGGGGTCTCTCGTCACAGTAGTGGACCACAGGCAGAGCTCTAACCTGAAGCTGAGGTTTTTCCTCCTGTTCAGATGACATGAAAGTCCCCCGAGAACAACAGAAGTTGCACAGTTCTGTGGGTATTTCCAAACATAAGATACCCAATAAATAATTAAACGATGTTCCCATGTTGGCCTTCAAACTGAGTAAGCAATGAACTCTCCTTTTTTCGGAAAGTATTTTCTTGGGTTCAAGTGAGACTGCAGCCTGTGCACAATTCATCCAGGGCTTTCACAAGAAATCAGTGAGAAAAGGATGATCCTTGAGTCACTGTAAACTTATTTTCCAGATGCCTTATGCCTCAGCTGGGATTTGTACAAATGTCCTTTCA
>VYXH01001300.1:4544-44708 GCA_013397275.1 Burhinus bistriatus | reverse complement strand
CCTTCCTTTCCCCTTTCCCCTTTTGCTTTCCCCTTTCACCTTCCCTTCTCTTTTGCCTTCCCTTCCTTTCCCTTCCCATCAGCTACTCTAGCTTTCAGATGCAATATTCTCATTTTTTATAGTAGCAGCTTCAGCTTCCTGGAAGTTAGAACCAGTAAGAAAATAATAGTTCTGTCCGGGGTTTGTTTGCTGCTATCAGATTCTCAGAATGTTCTGGCTTTGACTGGATGTGGGTTGGCAAGTTAACTGGGTGAGACAAGGGAGGGGAAGTTGCCTCTTTTTCTGAAATAACATACTTCTTGGCTTCAGCTTTATTTTTTTTTACTCTGTGCAGGGTGCAAAGTCCCCTCTCATACCTCCCTCTGTAGCTAATAATGAATATAGCTATGGTTACAGAGTAATAGCCATAAAGAGGACAAACGCCATGGGCATGTGTTTGCTATGCGTATGCAGCATTATCCCATACAGTACCTTCATTAATAAACTGCAATGCCTAGTTTTAGCTGATAGGTCTCCCACTTGTCTCCTGGAGGTCACGTTCCATACTCAAGCAGATCGCACTGTGAGATTTTCTCTCTTTCTCTCCTTCGCTTTGACTTGTCTTTGTCATTAATTTCATTCCCCTCACTTGTCCCAAAGTTGCATTTCTTCCTGGTTGCCTACCCTCCTGACGTGCCTGTAGAATCTTGATGACCCCTTGTTGTGGTCTCCACTTAGACCTCAGAAGTAGTTCACAGAAGGCGGCACCTGTGATCAACAAGACCCCCTTGGGCTTGGTACCCAGAAATCTACCATTACTCTCCTTGTAAGACCAAGTACCCATTTTTTTTCTCATATTCTACTCTTTTTCATGTATTCTACTCAACATATTTACTTAACTTGCTGCTCTAGAAATTTGTGTAAGGCTATGCCTTTGAAAACTGATAGATTAAATTCTTCTGTCCTGCTACCAAAACCACCCATCAGTAATGATGCTAGGTCTCCCAGCAAGAGGGTATATGTAGCGTAATGAGATTCAGAATCTACTGTAAAAATAAATTCTGCTCCAGTATCTTCAGATCAAACCTCTGATCCTTAAAGATTTCCAGGAGACCTGGTGAGTCCTCAGTCTGAAGTGGATTTTGAATGGGTGGATTCTGAAGTGGTACAGGCGAGTCTACATATAACTGCATGGTGATCTGTGCAAAAGAAGTAGGAGTTTCAGCCAGCCTGGGGTATTTTCACCTATACTGCTCTGTGTCAGATCCTTTGCACAGAGAACAAAATCTAGGACAGCGGTTGCTAACAGCAAGAAGGTCAATATATTTATTTAGTAGAAAACTCTCTTTTTTGAGCATACAAGGTCTTGCAGAGCTCTCTTCTTCAGAAGTGTAGGCTGAAAAATTGCCAGCACATACAGTCTTAAACCAAACATGGTGAGTTTTTTAAGCTGTCCTACTTTGATGTATTTGCCAAAGCCCCATTTTAGTATTCAATATTTCCTCTGTTGTCATCATTAGTGGTATCATTAACTGTTTCAGGGGACCCAAAGAGTTGAGTGTTAGGTCTTCAAAAATAAATGGAATAAAGACTGTTTAACTAAAGTGGCATTAAGCAGGAACTTTCAAAAGACTGAAAATTAAAAATACCAGGTAGAAACTGTATACATTGATGCATTATTATATTATGAAGAGTGAGATTGTTTGTCCATCACAGTGCGTAAATACTAATATTTAACTGAGAACAGGTAGCAGAAGGGCAAGAAACTGACAGCAGCAAAGACATTCTAGGTGGGATTTGTTGGGTAGATTTATACGCATACATTCAGTAAACTTTTAGAATAGCTCTAAACAGCCCAATTTGATGTTTAATAAGGAGGTTTCATTTGATGATAGAAAAATAAAAAACAACAAAATAAATCATTTTTCAGCCCCACTCAGAAAACCAGAGCAGAAAGTTATGAAGAAGGTCTGAAAATGAAACCAAGAAAGAAGTCTGGGGCATTGGAAAGGGGGTTTGGCTGAAGCCCTAGAGGGACAAGGGCCCCTGCAGTTTGTCCTCTCTGGCATATTTACTTACAAATATCTGATTTACAATACACTAAGCCCTCCCTTGGGTCAATCTGTTTCTGAAGCATAGTAAACACAAAAGGACATGCTGTTACTGTCCTTTCTGTGGAAAAAGAAGAAGAACAAGAAGAAGAAGAAGAAGAAGGAGAAGGAGAAGGAGAAAAAGAAAAAGAAAAAGAAAAGAAAAAGAAAAAGAAAAGAAAAAGAAAAAGAAAAGAAAAAGAAAAAGAAAAAGGAAAAAAAAGAAAAAAGTTCTTTTTTACTCTGAAATTTATCTTTCAATACTTAAAAAAATTAATTATAAGGGGGACATTATATGTCTATATCTTTGTGTGTGTATGCATGTGTATAAAAGAGAGATATTTAAGGGAAACAGAAAATGTGTTATTGAAGTAATAATGAAAAAAGGCCGGACAGCCTATAATTCTCAGAGAGGATATCTTTTTTCGTAGGTGATTAGTGGCCAATGTTTGTGTTGGATCTATATCAATATACATTTTAAGCTGGGATCATACTAGTAGATTCTGTCTTTAGACCAGTTTAAAACTATTTTTCAGCTTCTCTCTCTCTGCCTTTAAGAGCAATTGCTGGTCACAAAAATTCTACACACAAAACTGGGGTCCCTGTGCTGACTGAAATCCAGCGTAAGGTGGCTGGCGTAGCAAATGTGTTGCTAATGCATGACCAAAAAAACCCTAGCTGTGTTGATGCCACAGTGCTAATTGGAGTAAAATGTAAGAGGGAAAGGTCTCCTCAGAAAAGAAAATACGTATTTCCTGAAGAACTTATTAGAAGCAGATCCGTGAAATTAAGAAGGAAGTTTTTCCCTCCTTAATTTCAGAAAGGAAACACACAACTGCCTTTTTGCTCATTTTAAAGAAATGTTGTCATCATAAAGTCCAAATGATATTAAAGAAGTTAGGTCATTCGGTAAATAGGACCCCGTAATTCTGAACACATAAAAGCCGATGTGAAGTTCTGCACCCAGGCAAGAGCAGCATCACCGTACATCGCCAAAATGTCTGGCAAGAGCTACTTTTTAGAGAGCTACTTCCTAAAAATAGATCTGCCAGTTGATTTGTTTGCCAGTACTTTGGTTAGTCATCATAGACTAATGAGCTGTTTTTGAATAAAATAGGTAATTTAAAATTATGAAACGTACTAGGTTTTTGTGTGGCACAAAGGTGATGAAAGATAAAAGATGCTGTGAAGCTGACCATAGCTAGATTTTATTCACCTATTGTGATGGCAGTTACACTTTCAATGAAAGGTTGATGGAGACCACCAAGAGAAGGGGAAAAAGAAAATAAAAAAATCACCCAGAAACTTCAGGAATGCATCAGGCTTCAAACTTAATAAAAATAATATAAATGTCAGCAGAGATTAGAGGAAGTGAAATACGTAACTTCACTACTTTAACTCTTGTGAAACAGCAATAAAACTTATCACAATAGGGGCCTGGCAATGCCTACACTTATTAGTTTTGCCTTTAAAAAGTATGGAATAATTTCAATATTTGTTTTTATTTTCTCTTGTTAAAAATGGCTTTAACAAGTGGCAGAATTTCATCTTCCATAATTCTGGAAGCATTCCTTGCTAAGAAGTACATTTTCCCCACTTAATATTCTTATTCTTTTAAAAAATAACCAAAATCTACAAAAATCAGTCACTAAGTTCAAAGTAAATAGAATTTCATTTAGAATTCATTCTCCGCTTGAGGTGTTTTGATACAAGGAGGATATCTAGCTAGACTACTGAGGTGGATCTATGTGACCAGAAGTGTCTGTGTGTGTGTGTGTGTATGAGTGTCTAACGAATGCAACATTGGCAACACACAGTGAATTTTACAGTACTTGATTTTTTTTTCTTCACTTAACAACACAAGGCACTTTCAGAATTTAATTGTGGGAAAATCTGCAACGACTCTGATAAAAATAAGACAATAAAGGAAAAAATTGCTCAATCATTCTTGTTCTTCAATCTTAAAAGTAAATACTTGCTTTTTGCACACTAGGAGAGTAGAATACTGAGGGAGGAGACCAGCTCAAATCTAGTATATAGTGAGCATCTTTCCAACAACTTCAGGGAGCACTGAATTCTTAAGAAATGTCACAAATCTCTAGCCAAATTCTGGCTGCTGTTTCATCATAGTAAATGAGAGGAATAGTCTAATTAGTGGCAAATACTAACCCCACTTATAGTCTCTTACACTAGAGGAGTAATACATACTCCGGAATCTGGACTCACTCCACAGCTACCAGCTGCGCATCTAACCAAGGATGCTGCCAGTGCGTCTTGGCTAGAGATGCCAGTGTGCATGCAAAATGTAATATTGAAACCAAGAAAGTTAAGATGAACCTCCTTATGCCAAAGGCTGATGGGGGGAGAAACAGAGCTGAGAGAAGACCATGGAGAGCTGAGTAGCTGCTCTTGGGATGAGAAAGATGGGTAGGATGAAGTTCCTTTAATGGTCTTTTGAAAAGAGACCACTAACCTGGCCACCTACCTGTGAAGCTGCATTCCACAGATTCAGGCCTCTCTTGAGGGGCCACGGCAGTATCAAATTAATTTTCCAAGACTTGGAAATAGGCTAAATGACTGTTTTGTTGCTCTTTGCAATCTGCTGCAGTAGGCTGTTGCCTTTTTTTCTTATCCTTTGATTCACAAGTCTCTGATTCATTACAACACTGTTGATGACGTTAATCTGCTCATTCCATAAGAGAAATCTATTGAAATACAAGCTTAAAAAAGCACAGTTCATCCTTGTAAGTCTTCTGATGGAGACCTAGGGGCTTACAGGCCTCATGGGGTGCATGTCTGTCTGCATCATACCCCAAACATTTCTATTTCCATTTGTGGAAGATGTGCATGGTGTTTGCACCAGGAACAGTCTTCCCATTCTAGAAAACTAATAGAATTTAACCACACTCCTGTCATAGTGCTGAGACTTTGCTGATTTTCAACAATAATGTCCAGGATGAAGTATATTTTTAATGGCATAAGACTTCCATGCTGTGTAAAAGATACTGAGGCATGCAGTATCAGGTTTACATGGAACGAGAGTACTAGCAACATTCTGGCAATTATTCTAAGCTCCACATCTGTTCTATGTCCCTGGTATTAGCAATGGTTTTGGATGCCTCTATATTGATTAAAAGCAACATAATACAAATCATGTGTCATTTTCTTTCCCCTCCTGTTTAGATCCTAGTAATAAAAAATGGATTCTCTGCACAGAGACTTCCATGAATGAAAAGTTCGAAGGACTGTCAAATACTGTAAAATGCACACTGCTCACAGCAGTTTCCAGAGTCATATACGTAATTTCCCCTCTTCTGAGTAACTGCCTATAGCAGCACCTGCCTCTCATAATTTTTATGTGAGAGAAAACACTACGATTATTTAGCCAAGAATTAAAATTGCTACCAAGAGGCTGTTGCAGGCATCCATCAGTTCTGTGCCTCTCAGCTGACAAAGCAATGTCATTGCTTATGCTCCGAACTGCTTTTCCACTTCCACATCTTTCCAATCTTAAGAAACCCTACCAAAATAGCTATTGCAGTCTGGATGGTCATGATCCCAAGCACTGTCCATCTTGCTGACCCCCATAATTGGGATGGTGCAGCAATTTCCCTGCAGGCTTTTAGCCACTTGAGAACCACCAGCAGCAGCCAGCAGCAATACAAATATGACTTGGGTACAAAGGAAATATTGAAGAGCTACCTTCAGGCTTTATGTAAAATATGGAGTACACATGAGCCTCATGAGCTGTATCAGGGTTCATGGCAGAAGGGTTTGTCTCTGTGTGCTCCCACAAGGATACTGTATGGACCCAATCTCTCCAACGCAAAAGACTCTGATGTTTCACAATGTGAACAGGAGTCAGGTTTCACCACTTGACCAAGTTATTAGGTAGTTCTCTATAACACACACTGTCACAAAGACATTGTAGGTTTATCCGTAGTACTTCATCAGAATTCAAACCTCAAAAACATTGACCCAGTCCATAATCAAAATACTGATTTGTTTCTGAAACAGAGATATTAAAGAGAAAACATTACAATCTCAGAATAAGCAAGAGAGGATTTCAAGAAAGCAGTTTCTTTAAAAACAGATACAACATACCATAAAACATGCTAGGCAGATAATTATTTCAAAAGAGCCCGAAAGCTGAATTCAGATTATACCTGCCTAGCAATTACTTCACCGAAAGTTGATTTAATAATTAAATAGGATATACAGTATACACATCTCATATAAAGTCACATCTCATATAAAGTGAGACACACTAATACCACATACATTCAACTACATATGAAAAATTTTAAACTACAAGTCAAGTCAATCTTGCAGCACTCTATTTTAAAGGAGTTTTCTTTCTTAAGTTTACCCGTATGTTAGAATAATAGGATACCAATTTCTCAGTTTTTGATTACACCGTAAAAGTTAAATGGTGGGGAAAAAAGATGATATAATGAAACGATAGCTAAATTTACAGTGATCAAAAATCCAACTATGAATTCAGTGAAGAAAAAATGGTTGTAGTTTCTGGGATCAGAGATAGCTTTGAATGTACAGTAGCTCATTTGTTAATGAATGCAGAACGGCCAGTAAATAAGAGACCTGCTTCATTATGGCTGCTCCACAGTTACTCTAAACCTTATTTTGCTACAGCATGGAGAGAATAAAAACTTCTTAAGCTGGTTGTCCTTCCCTCTGAGACAGGATAATCTTTGAGAAACATTTTACGGTGCATCTTTTGAAGAAAAGTGCATTAGTCTTTATTGAAAAAACATTTGGTTGACCTTGAAAATAAAGCATTCATGAGAAGTATGAGCGAAAGTTTTCATTATTCCTTAAGCCCTCCCTTCAGAGAGACAAAAAATTCCTCCCTCCATTGCCACTCCACAATACCCAGTTGCCAGGCAACTGATCTTTTATAGTGGGTCTCCATGGCAACTAATGTACACAAAATCATAAATCCCATTACCTAGCTAAATACTAGGGCTGCACTATAAAAAGAGAAAGAATCACCCTGAAGTTTAAAGAGATAATATAAAAGAATGACAATGAAATTCAAAACAATAAATTGCCGTTGCTGATATTATAGTTAATATGGTTCATTTTACCAAACTTTCTCTTTTTCCATTTTCCTACAATCCATGCCAAACCATTTTTCTCCTAATTTACTAAGTACATTTTCAGCATAAGTAAGCCAGCTAAGGAAACCACTACACTCGACAGGTAAGCCTTCAGCCACAGTGAAGACCAATCTGAGCACGGAGGCATTGTGCTAACATTGTTATAGTGCATTGAAAAGCCTTTGGTGTAGATAAATCAATGCTGAAGATGGTTGGTGAGGTACAGTGACTAAGCAGATAGTTACACCACTCTTGCCTAGTAGAAAGTCAAAACAGAAGGGTACAACAGCCAGTTCACTTTTGCTCCCCACGAGCACACAGAGAAATTCAGGTTGGCCACAGAACCAGGCTGGATCTGAACATATGCTCATGGGCTATCCAGAAACATCTTACAGCTGCTGTGGCATAAGACCAGAACAAAGCAAAGACCTGAACGGTGCAAGCAGAGTATTCCTGAACTCAATGCTAGTAGGTCTACGTCCACTTGGACACCCATGTCAACAAGTGATTTTAGCAGCAACCTTAAAATATGGAAGTAATGCACTTTTGCATCTTTGAGTGGGAAAAGGCTGTATTTGCATTTATTTGTTCTACTGATTCTGTATTTATTTATATCCTTCCCCGTATGTCACAGACAGGGAACCTCTGGGGCTTTTACCTTCTTAAATCCTACTTCCTTCTGGATAAACTGCGGCTTTTAAGTACCAGCTGGTGCCATGATCTCCCCCAAGATGGTATCTGTTTAGTTCTCTGTGCTTTTTATTACAATCCATGAATCTACAAGGTAACCCACAGCTGACATTTTTGTGACTCTGTTTATACTTTTAAATATGATCAACATACAATGCTTCCAAGTAAAATTAAATCAATATACACACAGATCTATTTGAATTCTTTTTAAAAACTGATCATGTGATTTTTTTCTTGACTAGTGTGCATTCCAGTTACACTCCTATAAAGAGGTGATTGCACCCAAAATATACATATTACTTTTTTTATCTGCGTTTATTGTGCAGATGAGCTGAACAATTTTAGAAACAGATGCATGATTCACGATTGTATATGTAATGATTATTTTTTAAAGGTATGTATAAGTTAAAACTTATTTATGGCTGGAAACTAGTAATAGTAGCAAGGGTGTTATAGTTTTGAGTGTACATAGATTATGCTAAAGTACTGACTATTATATTAACACCTCTAGTACTTTAAAAGCATTATACATTAAATGCATTTTGCATGGATCCAGCAATAATAAAAGAAACATAACATTTTATGGATATCTTCCTTGAAATGCTTTGCAAATTTCTTCTGCCCAAGCCCCTCATCTGCTCAGAGCAAATCTTTTAAAAATGGATTAATTGATGGTGAAGCAAGAACAGAAAGCTCCATCTCTTGATCCATAGAGTTGCACTTTCTAGGTCAAACAATACATTTTGCAGCTTAAAATTGTCATTGTATTATGGAGTTCCATAGCCAAAAATAGACAAACAAGGACATAACCTTTTAGAAATGTTAAGTGAAATTCACAATACTCCATGTCAAAGGTAATTCATTAATTCGTTTAGCAACTTCCTAGCCTCTGAAGATTTATTTTGATAGCAAGAGGTCAGTACCTCTCTAGTTCTGACTGTACGAAGAATCTAAGTTTCCTTGTAAAAATGTTTTCTTTTTTAGGTCTGCTCTCTCCCTTTCTTGAATAATTTTTTTCTCTAACTGCTTTACAAATACAGTTTGAGTTAGAAATGGATTTGAACAGCAAATCTTCTCCTGAATCTTTGATTTATCACAAAATGGGCATGAGTACAAGACAGATCTATAGGCCAAGCAGGGACAGTAAAGGAACAGAATCATTCATTGTTTGGATGAGGAAAGCTTTGTGCAGGTACAGAAGCATGAGTAGACTTCACACACAGCCTGAGATTGGTTGGCTTTTCTTGTGTATTACCCAAGAGTGTCAAGACAGCTTGAGAAATTATGGCTATGCTATGGCTGTGCCACTGTCTGAATAGACCTGAGCCTGACAGCTGAGGTTTTGAAAACTGTAACTTGAGGATACTGTTCCATTCCACACTGTTGGGGAGGTCAGGGAGAAGTAGGAATACAGAAGAGAAAACTTCTGTCATGAGACAGCTACAAAACACTACTGCTGACCAGCGTTGCTGGGGAGAAGGAACATTTTCTGGAAGCAATGCTGCTGGTGTTCATCTCCCTACAGTCTCCCCTTAGAGCTCCTGCAGGGAACTCTGTCCCATCTTCTCCCACAGGCTTCAGAGGTAGATTACTGGAGATTATGGTATCTTACTTTACAGTAACAAAATAGTGTGCATACCCCAACAACTTCTCAGGTTTTGTTCCTCTCCTTATTGATACATAGCTATTTCATCCAACAAAACATGAAGTCTCTTGCCTGGTTTCAATTAAAGTTGGTAAAGGCTAGTGGCAATGTCCTTAGTAATGGCCATTAGTAATAGGAAGTCTAACAAGAATAGGTCTTTGTTATTCTGTTTAAATGCTTCTTCATTCATGTTCATCCTTCTAGCATAATGAAGATGCTAAGTAAATACATAAAACAGGATCAACTAACATTGATTTTACCTGTCCTCACTGAAAACATGACACAAGCTTTGATTACCATTGTTTAGCTTTGCTCTCACTTTCGGACAGCATCAGAAAATACTGATATACTTTGACTTGTGTTTCATGTCGTTAAACATGTTTTACAGTTTTCATGAGATAAATACAGTAGGACAAAAATAGTATTCCATTTATAGTTAAAAACCGGTTAATTACTATGAAACTTTTAAACAAAGGCCAGATAGCTATTGTGCCTTTAATCTCTATAATGTCAGCTATCGTATGTCTTTTATTGTAAGTATATTATTGAAATATGCTGTTTTTAAAGTATAATGGAACTGGAAATTGCAAAAGCCAATACCATGTTTTCCATTATTTAATATACAGTACTTAATGTTCTCCCACTTTCACTGTGTTCTGTAAAAAAACCCATGCCTCTCAAAGGACAGAAGTAAAATGTAAATTACCCTGGCTTATATTCATCTAAAATATAGTAAACTATTGAAAAGTATGTACAGCTAATAGGATACTTCAGAATTTAGAGGACTAGTGTCATGGAAGCCCTGGGGTTTCTCTCATAAGTAGGGACAAGGAAAATAGATAACAGAAAGGGAGGATATTCTTAAGTTTTTTATCACAAAGTTCTAACTGCAGGATAGTGCAGAATTAGATTCCTTTCAAAATGAAATGGTATGTGGAACATGAATATATTGGCCTAAAATGAACAAAACAGAAAACCTCTCTGCATATTCCCCTATTTTTATTAATTTTTTTTCATGTTTTCCCTCATACAGACTTAAAAAACTGGGCCATAACTAGATCTGTCTTCCAGATTTTCCACCCAAGTGTTTTGTTCGATCCACCTGACCTTCCAACCACAGCTTTAATGGCTGGAGTTTTTTCTGGTGTTCCATACATGATCTCCCAGCTTTGTAAGTTGGTCAGAAATTTTAATAAATGGAGTTGGGTTGTGCAGGGGAAGTATGACCAGCAGGAAGAATAAGGGCAACCAAATAATTAACCTTTTGCTTGTCTTCCTGGTGTTTGGACGAGAATAATAAAAAAAAGGCACATAGCACCAACTGGCAGTGGTCCACATCACAAAACCACCACAGAATTTGGCACAATTCAGCACAGTTTCTGTTTCTGAGAGGCCAAGTCTGGAAACATGGTGATGCTGTAGGTCACAAATTTATTAGTGGACCGGGTGCACAAAAATAGCTATTCACAGGCTGGTCAGAAGGAAAGGATTACACCTTTAAGTAAGTGTGGCATTCTCCCAGTATTTTGGAGTGCAACTAATAGGCAGGAGACTTGGTGATAAATCAGGGTCCTTAATACACTCTGTTCATCAGATTCTGGTTTAATCAGAATCTCCAGAAATTAATCTGGCCAGTCCCTGCTGACAGCCACATACAGCAGGGACTTGCCCAGGTGGCAGCTCTACAGAAATGTTATCCTCCCCTCTCTTACCTGCTATAGTACCACATCACACCTATGTTGATGCACATGAATCAATGAAAGAGGAGAACAAGCTAATTAATCTAAAAAAATGGCAGATGAAGCATTCAGAAACGTATGTGTAATGAGGAAAGGCTCAGCATCAGAAACTCAGAGGATTTTGCAGTTTTCAAAATTATGAGTTATTACTGTTTAAAAAAAGATTTAAGGAGAAGTACGTTTATCATTTTTGTTGACTCAGACTGCAGTCAGGAATGTCCCCATTTCTCAATTTTCAGGGCTTTATTGGTATTCTTGATCATTTAACTAGGAACAATGCTTTGCCCTTATATGAAGGACACTTGAAGGATGTTGTTATCCTTCCCACTGCTATTATTCACTCCACCAAGAAAGATAATTGGATCCTACCAATAGGTGATCCTTGAGAGAAAAAATGTGATGACAGATCCTTCTGCCTTGCTCTAAGGTCAAGCCATCCTTGGTGCCAATTCCCCAAACATTCTTGTCTTCCCATGGGAAAAATGGTACCCAAATAGCAACATAACAAAGAAGCACCCATGCTTACCAGGGACATTCATTGAAACTGACGGGTGACTAACTCTTTTGGTGGCTGTAACTTTTCAAAACCCAAACTAAAACAATAAACCTCTGAGCTTTGCAGCCCCATTGGAGAAGACTGAGAAGGGTGGCCTGTCTTTCTGCAGATCTGAATCTCAAGTGCAGAATTTGCAGTCAGGCATGTGTGTACTGAACAGCCTGAGGATGACATAATTTGTCACCTGCACCTCAAACCTGGCGGTGTCACTGCAAATGTTCTTGAAAACCCTAAATAAACAGATAGCCTTCCAGTGAAACCCCTGAAAGCACTCAGCTTGTTCAAGTATTTGCTTGTAACTAACTTGCTCCTCAGAAAATCTCATATGACCAAATAGAGAGTGACTGAGCAAGAAAGATTTTTAAAAAACTGTAATAAAGATTAGCCAGTAAATGAATTTATACACTTTCGACATGTTCATTACACCTGTTCAAGTTTGTGTTTAAAATTGTTTTCAAAGTGATTTTAAAACAGAACTGATTTTTTTCCATTTTTGTCAATTCAGTCATATCCAAACGAAACTATTGATATAGGTGCTGTTTATGGACAGATTTAAATTATGACAGCAAGACCTCTGTAAGCTTGATTTCCAAGTGCAACCAGACTGTCACCTGTGTGTGACCATTTGACTTTATGGTATTTCAGCAGAGTTGAACTGTATTCTCAGTCTTATGGTTAAATCAGTATTGCTGCAGCTGTGGAGCTTCTGCCTGGGAATGTAACTAATGGTCAGCAACAGAAATACCATTCTAATAACAGTTAAATTTAAATCCTTTTTTTTCATTGATATTGTTCACAAAGTGAAAAATTCTCAACTTGTACCTCAGTATGGTACAGATTGTATATCTATAAGACACCACAAAATACTATTTAGACTATCTTCTTAGCCAGGATCAATGTAAGATGAATTACGCTTCTCCGATGCTAGAGACCTCATAGACTGCTTATTTTAATTTGTTGTAATATGTTATTAGCCTCACCACTAGAAAGTTTCTCCTAGTGTCTTCTAAGTCCTTTGTAAGTCTCTTAAACCCTTCTAAGAGAATTTCACATTTTTAACTTGGACACTAGAAGGAAACATCTGGAACTCTCTATGCCCTGTTGCTGATCACAGTCAACATAAGCTATCTTCAAACTGCAATATCTATTCTGGGCCAGTCCAGAGAAGAAATATTTCCTTCATGAATATTGGATCCCATCTTTAATGTCTCAGTGGTGGGCAGAAGAGGGCGTGGTTTGCCACCATTTGTTGTTTTTTAAATATTTTTTTTTTGCCTAGTCTCAAAGAATCTTTTGACCATGAAGGTAAAGCTGGTTTTGACCACCCTTTCCTATAAAGAAACCTCAAGAAAAACAGAAAGTATGTTAAGCGGAAAAGACCAGTGCTCACAAAAAGCACAGGCCGATAGATTTACTTCCAAAAATCACCAAATGTCTCTCAAATCCACAAGTGCAACTAAGTTTTCAAATACCACATTTGTTTTGAGAAGAACATACAGGGTATCTGCTACCACAGCCTAACGATGATCTTCAGATGGCAAACATTCATGTTCAGAGAAATAGATCACATCTCTGAACCTACCACCCAAATAAAACGTGCAGACATACCACATTCTACATGGATCCCAGACCTATGGAGACAAAAATATGATCTGTTTCTTCCAGCGTGTTAAGGGATCTGATGGAAAGGAAGTAGAGGAAGCAAATATCATTTGACCAGGATGAATAACAGTGAATGAAAACACCACCTACCAATAAAATAACAGTTTTCATAGTCATAGTTCCACTCCAGTCTCTCAAGGTTTAAAAAGCTTACAGTTTTACTGGAAAATGGCATCTATTCTATAGAGGTACTGATTATGTGGCATTTCACAATCATCCTGTTCCTTCTCCACTCCACAAGCATTGACACTTTTTTCCCCTTCATTCCATCACGTCTCTCTACTGTCCTATCATCTGTCTATCCTTGGACAAGCATCTCTTGCTCAGTGTTATCAATGGCCTTTCTCGTTCAGCTGTTCTAATTAAGCAGCATCACCACAGTTAACTAAGAGCAATTACACCTAACTTGTATTTAGGTTAGACTTCCCTGCTTCTTCTCAAACTTGTTGGAGGAATGCTGGATCTGAAGGCTTTGTCTGCTTTTTCCACCTGTAGCATCTCATCTAATAAGGTACGACCTTTTCCTATAGTGTTCTATGAACAAAGGCCCCTCTATGTTAAGAATAAAGAGTGTATATTGACTAGACTTATATTTAGCATATACAGTTTATATCAACATTTTAAAATGTTTATAAGTTTAAGAGAGAAGACCTGAACAACCGACTAGTTTCAATGAATTACACCCATTTATTTGCTTTTAGATGCTTTTTAGGGGCAAAATCTTTGCTTCTCTATCACTCATGCACAACTGCATAACTCCTTGGTGGTACGTGCAATGTTTGGATATGGCAGAATACCAGTTGTGTGTGAAGCCAAGAGCTTAGCAGGATTCAAGAAAGGATTATACATTTATATGGGTAATGAGAACATCCAAAGTTACATCAAACAGTATAAAAGTTAAAGGGATAAATCTGAATTCTTAAATTCTGAAAACAACAACTATCCAGCTAGGGGCTATGTAGAGATTTTTACCAGAAAGTAGGTTGCAGCAGAGTTATGTGACTAGCCTGCTGAGCTAATAATACAATTCCTATATTCCTTCATTGCTGTGTAATCAGGCCTGCTTTAGTTCCACCAACGTTGGACAACAATTTGTCACCTAAAGGAAAATGGATGAGTTGTATCTTGAAAAACTGCTACAGTTCAGAACAACTAAAACAGTAAGGTATTCTGCAGAAAAAGTGGCAAGAATGAATGTGATAAGTATACCGAAAAGACAGCAAACACTTTTTACAAAGGAAAATCAGTCCTTCAGATTTATTTTTTTTTGATTGGTGCTAAATTCTAAAAGCCTCGTCTGCCCTTCTATAAACACTAGAGATTAGAAATAAGATAAACAATAGAACAAACAACACATTTTTTAATAGAAATTCAGCCTGGAAAAGAATTACACTGTTTCTCAGTATCATAAATAAAAAGTAATAGTTGGGGCGGAGATAATTCAACTTCAAAGACTTCCTGTGATTTCTAACAGTTGAAACAAAACTAGATTACAAAATCTTTTTTATTTTCTTGTATCCCCTCTCTAAAGAAGATGGAAGCCAGAACAAACGAAAACACAAGGCTCATACATCTCCAGGAAATGCTTGCGTAAGGCTTATTTATCTTCTAACTAACATTTCTTAACCATGGATTAGTGGAACAGCCTCTTATAATTATGGTTACTGTTCCATTTGTGGCTATCTTCATGAGGCCAGCGAATCTTTAAATTACAGGCTGACCACCCGGGAGCACAAGTATTGAATCAGCCACATCTCCGTAGGCACCACATTTGGATGATTATCCCAAAAGATGACATGCTAACACAGACACATGCAACAAAGGAGGTTTATGCTCACAGCTTCAGAGTCACTTTCAGTCCCTGTAGTGGTTTCAAGTTCAGTAAAACCAGGGTGGCCCCTGACATAATGTGCTCCATTTTAGTATGGGAGAAATGACTGGTGAAGACAGTCTTTGCTAAATACTGGTCATTCTAACAGCTGTCACAGTGACCTTCAGTTATAACCTCAGACACTGGACTGCAATACGAGTTAGGAAACTGACCTAAGGAAGAAAGGTTTGTTTTACTTAAAGGCGGTATACTTTTGAAAAATACATATATTTATGTACCTATACATGTGTAGATATAGACATATGTATACACATATATATCAAGTAAGAAGAGAAACAAAACTGTTCTTCTATTCCTAAGAGTCTATGTAGTTAAAGGGATTTTACTATGTGTTTGTTATTGTCTTTATTACTGCCTCAGGGCTTACCATTCAAATCGCCACTTCCAACATTAAAGACTTTATGATCTTTATTGCCTGGATCATTCATCTTTGAGACTTACTCTGTAGTCCCTTGGGCTCAGATCACAGATCTAGTTGTCAAAAGCCTGGTGGACCCAAAGAAATCCAACCAGCCAGCAAGGTACGCTGAGACACTCTGTGCTGTGCCAGCCTTCTCTTCTCTTATAGCTCCACGTAAGTTGTGCTGGAATCAGAGATGCATCCAGATATCATCTGAAAAAAGTAAGTTGTTCCACCTCAGTCTGAGATTTATAATGGTCAGTTTGCAAACACACACCGGTTATTGACTAAAAGGCTTTATGGAAGCCTTGCAGCAGAGCTGGTGACCTTGCCCTAGCTCAGGGCATAGCTATAGGCGGATGGGCATCGTCATACAAAACCAGCTCTCTTCGTCCAGAAAATTTGCTTTCATGTATCCATTGTCTAACAAATTATCCCTTAGAATAGAATTTCAGAAAGAGACCCAGCACTCTTCAAAAATCCCACCCTAAGTAAATAGGGGTAAAGAATCTGGCTTTTACTTAGCTGTCATTCAGTCCTTCTATTATGCATAAATAATCTGTGTATAACATATACACACTTACAGGCATATTTTGATGGCATCTAGGAATTCGAAGAGGATTTGGTTTCCCATTGTGCAGAGCATTATATAAACATTGATTTAAAAGGTGGTCCTTTCCCCAGAGGCCTTACGACATAGTCTTAATGCTTTGCTGATGGATGCCGCACCATCTGTGCAAACTCAGTTACCAAACCCTTGCCTTATGACATATAGGCAATGCATATCTGAACCAAAAATGTTGCAGCGTAGAGAACTCCATGTAGACAGTGTAGATCTGCTGTGATTTTGCAATTGTGTATTTTGAATTACTTCTGGGATATGTAAAATTCAGCTGCAGGGCTTTGAATGGAGTTATCTGTACTGCATGTAAGGATTTGGCTCTCTGTTTATACAATGTTTCCTGTACTGGGGGGAGAGGAGGAGGATATTTAATGTTTTTCAATGCAAAAATTGTCATATAAACTTGAAATGTAGAGTGGCAGTACATAGCGCAGAGCAGGCGCACCCACATTGTGTATGGTAACCCTTGCCCAGAGGTACACTTCCCATTTCCCTCCTAGCTCCACGCTGGTTTGAGATCTGAATGCATCACTACCACACAGGGCTCGTTCTCTGTCTTTCTTTGGAAGGAAAACCCTCTGCAGGGAGGAGCCCTAATTCACTGCTGGGGTTCCTCTGGTTTGGAGGAGCGGGGTCTGAGGAGCACTGATGGATCACACCTGCTCTGCCGTAAGGACGTGGCCCAACAAAGTGGTAGGTACTCCAGGACCTTCAGGAGAGTAGCAGAGCTCGCCATCGTTATTCAGCAGATCACAGCCTTTGTGTCACCTGCTTGGTCTCCTTCTAATGCCAGGTGAGTTATAACAGGTAACAATGAGGATTTGGTCCTCTGGAAGTATTGACTCCTCTGGGTTTCTTCCTTTGAGCAGTCTGTGAAGGCATTCCGGTGAAATGTCACCACTTGCTCCCTCATCTCATGGCAAGGACGCACACAGACAGAAAATAGTTATTTCTCCTGTGGTTTTTAAGCTTTCTCTGAGCTGTCGTTCTCTGCTACCATTATCATTGCATACCACCTGCCTGCTTCTATAACCTTTGGGTCTGGTTTCAGAGTACAGTCATTTATACCCAATTATCTTTAAGTTCCTACACGGCCTTTCTGTAAAACAGATTTTCCTTGTTGACAGTTAACAAACAAGATATTGAGGCTCTCAATTTCATACCGTTTTTTTCTTGGTCTGTGCAGCCACAAGCATATTTATCTAGCATGAATGTTACTCCTTAGACTTTCATTCTGGCAACGAGAGGCTGCCTATGGAGAATGGCTCATTCTATTGTTTCCCTATCAAAAAGAATTTGAGGGAGGGACAGAAAAGTGGAACCATAACAAGACGAAACAGCCACAGTTGCAATCACACTGCATTCTTTTCAGGCTGCTGCAACACTTAAAGGTAGCTTGCTTTGGACACCAAAATGGTTGGAAAGCATTACCGAGGCACAATGTACAAAATCTGCCATTTACACCAAAAAATACTTCTGTCCAATAGGACAGATGAACTAAGAAGAGTCAAGAACAAGGTTGCAGTTAGGGACTTACAGAAGTTGGTCATATCAAAAAATCTCTGCAACAATTTTAGATTGTATTTCTGCAATATTTTTTAGTATTATTCTTTAAGAATGGATGAGAAATCAAACTAACAATTGTCCCATATTTATAAAAATGCATTTGAGTGCACTGGTGGTTTTGTAGTTTACCTGTCCTTTTTGTCTTGTGACAGTGTGCAAGTGTGTTGGTACTACTTTCACCCACACTACAGCTACAGTTGGGACTATAGTCAAAGACCTAATAAAAAAATACACGTTACAATTTTCCTGTGCCTTCACAGTAGATGTTTTCTCAGATGACTGAAAACCTGGACTAACACGTCCATCTGCCACAAAAGCAGTGGAAGGAGCTGCAACCTACGCACTTTTCATAGTGGGAATTGACTGTAAAATATGAAATATGAAAAATCCTGTGTTATCTGGAATATGTAGTGTCCAGCATTGGTGCAAGGAGTCTCGAGAGCCTTTGCAGATTGGACCCCTCAGATTCAGTGGGGTCACGGTGTAGGTGGGCAGGAGGGCAACTGCTTGTAGAAGGGTTTTTTATGCTCTGCTTGTCCCCTATTTTGTGACCGAGAGAATGAGGGATTGAGAGTCAGCGACTGGCAACTGCTCTGAAGTTGAAGCTTAAGCTAAAATTAATCTTAGAACCACAAACTATTTCATAACATCTTTCATAATAAGAGCAGTTTATTGCCTTGTGATGCTAAGTCCTTCCCTGTTTCTTCACTCTGAAAAACCTCTATTGTGCTGGCTTCTTCCTGTTTCATTGAAGGGAACAGCTTGTATGAATCAGGGATGAGCCCATTATGAATACCCAGCTATCACTCTCTGTCTTGACTGTCCAGAAAGGCCAGAGCTGCATCTTCAAACATCTTTCCATTCTTCCTCTGTGAAAGGGAGCCATGGCCAAAAACAGGATATTAGCCAAGTGAGCGTATAACGGAAATTCAGGCCTCCTAATGGCACAAGAACTACACAGCTGTCAGTTTGTGTCCCGTATTCACTGAAAATGTGTTTCTGCTTGTAATTTTCTTGTATACTTTTTAAACAAAATTAAATTCCTTTTGAAGGCACGGGAGGTGGGAGGTGTTAAATTGAGATACCCCTGACACAGGTGTCTTTTACTGAAACTTTAAAGGTCATCTGAAGATATTGTAAAGTCTTACAATACACAAACGTCAAAGATCCCACTTCTCAAGAAACAAACGGATAAGTAAGCTGATAACAAAACTGGTATTTATGAGTTGTTAATGTTTTAAGAGCTCACTCAGTCTATTTTCAGATTTTCTGGTTCTTCAGTACTCTGGAAAATTTTGCCTGGCTTAACAATGTTCTTGAATTTTTCAATTCCTTCTCTGGTGGTGCAGAATCTCCTGTTGGCCCTCCTCAGCTCTTCTAATAACCAGCATTTTGGCAAATAGACTGAAAGAGCTAATGAGCAAACCATTTTAACTTAGCATAAATGTGGATTTAGGGCACATATATAAAAATGTAAATCACTACTAACTCTACTTTTCCCCCTAAACCAAAATAAAACCACTACTGTTAAAGGGTGGATGTGACAAGCTCGTCTACAGAGCTTTCACAGTCAGTTACAGTATAATACCAAGTGTAGAGTATCTATTACGTGCAGTGCTGGACACTGTAGGGTTTCATTGTGAATCTGCAAGCAAATGACTGTTCAGCATTTGGATGGAGTACACAGCCAACTAAGATTACCACAGAAAACATGGGACATGAGAAGAATATTGTTTTCTGACCATGAAAAGACCACACACATGGTCCATGTGGAATGCACACTGGACCATCTTCAAAAACATAGTAAGCTGCATTCTCTGTTATGCTCACAGGCTGGTTTAATTAAATATAGGCATTAGGCAGTAAATGTGTTGGCAGTTTCACACTGAAATGCTGCTGTTCTACAAGTAACTTCCTCACTGTAGTTTATTCTTTTAAAATGGTACCATATTTTTTCATTTTGCTTAAGACTGTTGTGAGGCAGCATATTTCTATAAATCAGAATCTTGAAAAACACAATATGAAAAATAATTAAATTATTGATTTAATTTTTAAATATTTATACATTAAGTAGTTAAAATGATAGGTTTTTACAAGGTTTAGGCTTCAAAAGATAGCTATGGGTCATATAAATTAAAGTGGTTATGTTTTATATTTTAATAATGAATTTTTCTGAAAGCAGTGTTTACTCTTTAATACTATTACTTTTTCTATACCTACGTATTTATAGATATTTTTAGATAAATGGTATCCATATTTTATTCTGTTTACAGGGTCAAAGCTAGACTGTGGCTGAATAACTTAGGTTAAAATACTTGTGACCAAAAATGTAGTTAAATAAAACTTACTATATGAGCTTTGTAAATTTTAGGAACATAAACCTGAGTGATTCCCTTAGTATAGACATTTTTAGCCTTGAAATTTCAAGATCTGTTTAAAGATCTCAAATGGTCCATATAACATTGTTTTTCTTGTCCTGAAAACATCCTTCCATAGACAAAAGCAGTCCTTGTTTACTGAAGCTGCAGTTATGTATAGAGACCCTCATTGGCTAAATTCACAGATTTGCCTAGACACTGTTATTCCAGTAAAAGCAATGAAGTTATGTATCTCTCATTAATTCAGGAAGCAGCAAACTTAGGGCTGGAAAAGATACCTATTCTTGTTGAAGAAAACTTTTTTCTTACAATTTTGACCTGCCTGCAAACTTTCAATGGGTATTATTTTATGGATGTAAATTAGCATAAGCTAAACAAAGTAGCGATGCTAATGAGAAATAGGCACCAAGAAAGTGATCGTGGGCAAGAAAAGATCATGACCAGAGCAAGAAGACTTTCAAGCCCCAGAATCGGCTTGTTGTCACTGTTGCCCAGATAGCTCCTGCCCGACTGCAGAAGTTACCATTTCTTCTACCCTATCTTTTATCACCCTTGCCATTTATAGCCTAGCAGTTTATCTGAGGGATGAGGGAGGTAGCGACAGGCGAGCTCTTCCCCAGTTGTGTGTTCTTCTGATAGCAAATTGCATTACATCTTCTCTTTTGACCTTTTCCTTTTGGGGACTTAACCTCTGAATTTGGGCCAGGCCTTGCTAAGAGGCTGGCCAGCAGTTAGCAGCCCTTAACCTCTGGAAGCAGCATTTCTAGGTGTTTTAGCTTTCTCTGTGATTTAGCTTGGAAGCATTTTTTAAGGCATGTGTCTTGGGAGGGGGGGTGACACAATTGGTTATGCGTTATTTGTATTGTTCTCAAATTACTAGCTCTACTACTACTTTAAGACTCAAAGTAAAATCCTTCTAAACTCACTCCTTTGAAGTTGTTTCTCTGAGACGAATCCTTTGAATTCCACGTGTTTACCAAAACACAACTGAGGTCAGTGTGCCCCCACTCAGGATACCTCTCTGAGACTTCCCACCAGTGTCACTGCCTTTGAGGTGGCAACCTGTGGGCTGGGGAAGGTTTGCTTCCCCCCCCTCCCCCCTCTGCTTAGCGTAGCCCAGAGATCTTGAAGCTGTCATGAAAAGACACCGGTGTCCTTCATAACCTATTTCCAGGCTACCTTGGTATGATAAACATATTGAGCAGGACAGCTTGTGCATAGGTGGCTCGGTAGCTAAGGTACCAGTGCTGGCCTGAAGGAAGCATTCACCTCACCTGGTGACTGCAGATATACATCACTATGTAAATAAATGCTTTTTAGGAGGCACGGCACTGTTTACTCCTGCTCTGAGGAAAAAGGTTATTTAAATAGGAGGTACAGATGGAGGCAAAATATTTAGGGCGATGGAATGACTATGCTGGTCTTTACAACTCAAGTTACGCCTCTCCTGCAGCTCCCTGATCATTGTTTGTGGAGTCCTCGGGGCATGGTGTCCCCTGATTCTTTTGATGTACAGGGTACATCAGTTGGCGGTTAAATGAGCTGCCATTTTCCCAAATTGACAGCAATGTCTTTTTACTGCTTTGAGCCTGCACCCATGCACATCTCAAGTCAGAGTTTAGTACTGAAAACATATGTTGTTTTCATCTGCTTTATGTCTAGTATCGGTATTAAGAGCAGCAATATAGCCCATTTATTTCACCCAAATGAAAGAAGCCAAAAGCCACTCTTTTAATGATTTTTCCATTCCTGCTGTTTATATTTTTATAATGTCTATTAATTGGAGACTATTAGTAAAACAATACTGTGTACGCTATTTGGGGGCCACGTCTAAAAAGAACTCATTAGCTGACAAGTTGTTACAGAGAAATACTTTGGTATTTTAAATAAATAAAAAGTGCATGCACTGCAGCCCAGTCTTCAGTGGCTGGCACTGAAAGGAGTTCCCCCATTTTCTGAAAGCCCTTCCATGGGGGAGAGTGAGCTTACTTCCTAAGGAAATTACTGTGGAGGTGTCTGTAAGAGAAAACCAGGCACCACTTTGCAGCTCTACAACTGCAATGAGAGCAGTCATGAATGAACGCTGAGCCAAAAGAGTGATGCATGTTTACATTATGCTTACTACATTATTCCGGCAAACGCATAAAAATGTAGCTGCCATGAACAACTGCCATGTGCAGCACTTAGTATTTGGGAAAACATTTAGTTCTGGGTATAGGGTTCTGTGTCGCACTTCCGCTTTAAAAAATCCTCCTCCAGGCTGTTGCAGGCTTGGAGAGGTGGATGCTCTGGCACGTAAGGCACACTGCAGCGGGTCAGCAGTGCCTGCCAGTGTCTTTAATCTTTTCTGCACTGGATTTTCATTTAAAGAAACACCACTGCCCCTTACACTATTCTGGGACTTTAAAAGGAGCAAAGTCACTTTGCACCGCTCCAGTGACCCAGGGGGAGGCAATGGATTGCATGCGTGTTTCCTTTGGCACCTGAAAAGCTTCCTCCCACCTGGCACAAGTTAAGCTGGTACTACTGTTTGTGGGACCCTATAATGAACTGGGTCAATGAGCGAGCCAAGCTGGAAATTACCCTTAAAAAAAAAAAAAAAAAAGACAGTACTTTTAACCTGGATATATTCCCTCACTTCATAAGCACTTGCACTGAAACCACTGAGAGGACAAAAAGTGACCAGGTGGAAGCTACTTACATGACCTACCACTGAAAAACAGGCATGTGTGAACCATGCCCTTAGTGTAGAGAAGAAAACCAACTCACGGCTATTTGCCTTGTGATTCCTTTGGGATCAGTCGGTGATATTTTTTTTCCATATTGTGAATTCTCTTATTCCTCCTAACTAAGAAGTTTCCCAGAATAATACATTTAGAGAAGTTAAAAGAAATTTAAAAGTTGGTTTAGATGGTGACTGAAGAAACAAAGGTTTTTATGATTTCTTTCAAGGTTAACAAATCAGTCTGATAAGGTAGAAACTTGTGCCACCAAGCCTATAATACATTGGAAATCAAAGGCTATTAACAGAAGATGAGTTGGGAATGTGATTTTTTTAAATTATTTCTATTTTTTTGCATAGCTCTAAAAGAATGAGTGTCTTTACTAAGTCTATCTTGGATAAAAAATATTTTCACAAGCAATTCTTTCTTTCTCTTTTGCATATTCTCTTTGTGATTAGTGCATTAGTGTTTCAACATTCATCACACAGTAAGTGCACTGGCTCCCTAAATAGGAGCAGTAAGTGCTCCTTAAATAGGAGCAGAAATACACGTTGATTAAATTCTTTCAAACTCCTTGACAAGAAAATGAGTGTTATAAAAGAGTGCTGAAATGAAGTGATTCAAGTAGTGCTACATTCACAACCTAATTCCTTGAGCCTGCCTATTTCCTCTGGGCTTATTAACTTCCGAAACCCTTCAATACCCCTTGTAGGCCAATACAGAACAAATTAGCCCAGGTCTGAAGCGCGCTGGCGTTCAGGCACACCTGTAAATCCTGGCACAGGTAGCACACCTACTGTGAAGTTATGTGGTCAGCAGAATAGGAGTCTGCGGGCAAATAGGAGATTGATAAGCACTGTGCCTAATTTCTGTAACCATTGTGCAACGTGAGTAGCCAAGTGTGATGGCATCCTGCACTACTGCACCGGCACAAAGCCCTCTTTGGCAGAGGGAAAGGGAAAGCAAAAGAAACAGCAGTTTCTGACTGCACCAAAACCTCACTAAATTTCTGGTACAGGCAGCTTGGTTATGTTATACCATGCTCCCAAGTTAACTTTGAGTTCTTAAATACTCTAAATCCGTATTTTTGTCTCTTAGCTAGTTGTAGGCTAAGTACATGTACACATCAGGTGGTCTTCAAATACTAGTATTTTGCACCTAGCTGACCTGTATGACTTTAGCAAGTCTCACCAACTAACCTTCTCGGTGTAGAAAATCAGAAAGACATCAACATAAACACTTTGCTGTCAGTTTTCCTCCCATTTTTGAACAGTTAGTCCCGAAGGACTTTCACCGACTGTAGGTAAAAGGCACCCTTCCATCACAGTCACCCTGGCATGCGTTAGTGTATTTCACCCTGCAACCTCCGTGCGCACACATCAGTGAGCGTGTTGTGCCTCCAGCAAGCACGACGGGAAGCCTGGCAGCAGCAAGGTCCCCATTTCCTTGGTCACCCTCAGTGTATTTACATGCCAGAGTAATGAGTGGATGACAACCTGCTGTTCTTCATCAGAAAACTTACAGACCCCTCATTAGAGAGGTTTTAGGAGCAGATAACCTCTGCTTTTTAAAGTCCCACTTTGAGTGGACAAAGAGGAAGAAAATAGTAGTTGGTAGATGTAAAGTCAGAGACAGAAAAGAGTCAGCAGAGGTTTGTACAGCCTCCGGAAGTGAAGCTGGCAGACTGCATCGATTACAAAAGGCAAGACATGGAGGGGAGGGTGAAATATACTCTTTATATCTGTGTTCTGCAATGTTGCCTGAAAGCCAGCTTGATTAGAGAGTTTCCTGCTCCATATTCAAATCTGGATATTTTTGCATCCACATAGGAGGATGTGAAGTGTCAGGTCTTGAGCATATAGCCTAGTGTTCACTTGCAGGCTGCACTAGGACAGTATTTTTAGAGATCCAGGACACCAGGCCTGAAGATCAAGTACATGGAGGCAAGGAACACTAAGGCAATTTTCACAAAAGAGTGGATTAAATCACTTTACAGTAATCTGGCCAAAGAGTTATACTTGAGGGATTTACTACTGAGGGTTTGCTTAAAAAGCAAATCAGTCTCAACGGACATATTCAGTGATTAATGTGCTTTAACAGGGAGGCAGCTTGGAAGAAACCCAAGTATCACCCTGTTTTAGCTTTCTATTTTGTTTATTTTTTAGCCATAGTCTTCCATATTTACTTTACAACAACAAATTGTCTTGCTCCTAAGGTCTGCCCACAATACTTTCCATCTCCTAACACGATTTTTTCAACTCACATTATGTGGAGATGGTCATGGAAAAAAATAATAGGCAAGATCATCAGGCAAGATGGGGCTATTTAGGCCTACTGCATTATTTGGATGAGCAGCCATCAACACAGCCTTAGCTGTCAGGAAGACACATAGAGCCTTCTTCAGTAATGCAGCTTGTGAAGCAGAGAGCCATCCAGAAATCGAAAAAAGCATCCTCTGTCAAGATCTGCACCTGAGAGTTGTTTCTGTGCTTACATAAAATGTACTTCTGTCCATTAAACTGTTCTTAGACCTGTGGTTACTCTGAGATACACGTGACAGTCCTATTTGCCATCTGTGACTTGCTACCAGAGTACATTGTGGTATTTGGGAGAACAAATGCTCAGAAACAGGAGCTGGAGAACAAACATCCAGAGGCCTTTGGCACTGGCACATCACAGTTACGAACATCCTTGAAATCCCCATTGACAGCAGCCAGCTATCACACAATAAAGAACTTTGGCTTTTTCAGCATGTGCACCTTCTTTTTTCATCAGACAGTTATTGATTAATTTACGACATACACCTCCAGCATGCTACAGCTCTGGTAGCTGGAGAAAGTGGTATTACTGAGTAACCGTACTTTTGGCTGTACAGAGTGCCTGCAAAAGGACATATAAACATTCTCAGGCATGTTGTTGAGAAACACAGAGTAAGGCTGTCACAGTGACAGAGAAGTGAATGCAAAAAGGATAAATAAAATTCTGCGCAAACAATGGTTCTGCTAATTAGTCTTTCTTGGCAGAGCCTAAATTGCTCAAAACTAATGTTGTACCTACAAAGCATTTTTCAGTCCTGTGTCTTAAAACAGAAGACTACACAATTTTAGCTTGATTTTCTGAGGAAATAGGAAGAACAGAATTATATAGTCTGGCTGATTTTAACCAGATTTAAATTTCACAAAGTATTGCAAGGGGCTGAAATATGTCTGGGAAACCAAGAGTCATTAGTGCTTGCTTGAACAGAACAACTTACTTTTTTGTTACCATATCCAAAGGCACTGCTTCTTTTTGTCTCCTACCTGACATGGCCAGAAGAGAGACATAGAGAAGTTCTGCTTCTCAACTCCAGAGAGGGACTGAGACTCCAAAAAAACACGGGGAAGGCAACACAGCCTTTACAGAGGCTACACTTCCCATCCTGTGGATCGTAAATAGACTGTATCTAATTTAATTTTTAAAAAAGTTAATAGAAGTAGGTATGTAACTGATTGTTCTGATCAGGAATCAGAATCATCTGAGAATTTTCTTGTTGATTTACTTCATTATGCTGCTTGTACTGTTTTTCTGTGCCATCAGATATGATGAAAACTATTATTTTCTATACTTTTTCTATGAGATGATTCTCCTCATCTTTTGATGTTCTTTCTAAGTCACAATGTTACTAGTTGCAATGTCATGCCACCCAAGATTGGAAACACTTTCTCTGTATTCCCTGCTGTCTCCTGGGATCAGAGTGGAATGGTGTTGACTTTCACATGCTTTCCGTGCTTCCCTTGACTTGTGACAGACATATGCTGATACGAACGAGCAGAATATAATAGGTTCTCTGCATTAGTATTTGGGTGACCTTTAAAGTGCAGTAGCTAACGTAAATGAATAATTCATAAATCTCAGAAGAGGAACGATTCAATTCTAAACTATACTACAAGTGTGGTAATATTAGGGGATACTGAAGTTCTCAACAATTATTTGACCTGAAAATGCGTCCTTAGTGAAAAGCAATGGAGTGCTTATGCAGTCTTGATATTTAAAAGAGCAGAATTTTATACAGTTCTTTTGCCATTTCTGGACACAATCCACATGCTCTACACTGCACAACAGCAACAGTATTTTAAGGACAACAGGAATGGCTTGATTGTTTATTACGGATGATGAAGGCCACATTTCTTTCTCCTCTAACTTCGCATCAGCCTTTCAAATCTTCAGATTCTCATCTGCAACCGTTCATCACCACTCAGGCTCCAGGTGTGGGCTGCTGTCAATGGGACATCCCCGAGCTTCTCCCTTGCTCTGGGCCATTTGTTGTGCCAGCTCTGGTGCCTATACGGCTGTGTGGTGAAATACGTTAAGAAACTGATCTGGCTGAAAGGTAATCATAACAAAAAGGAAAGGATTGGTTATTAGTCCTCAAGAACTTTGCTTTGGCTGGCTTGCTATCATCAGTTCTCTGCCCTAATCTGGTTTAAATGCTATGCAGTCCTATCACCTTGCTGGTTACTTTGCTTTGAGCAATGCACAGCCATCAGATAATGGCCTTGGACTGACTCGTGTACTGTAGGACTACAAGTGCTGCAATTGATAGTCAAACAAACATTTAATATTTTTGAAACATTTCTTGATCAATATCTCCTTTTGAACATAATCGCTTGCACTTGTCTCTTTCCTTCAGTATCCTAGTGAAATGACTTTTCCGCCAGTGGTTTTTGAGAGGAAGAAACAAATTACAGGGATGTTGACACAGACTTTGTTATTTCTGCTTAGCTATGTTTCGTCTTATGAGGGAGACTGTTTTCTAGAATACAGTGCTGGTAGGCTACAAACATCTTGTTGCAGCCATATTGCAGCAAACACAGTATTTGTTCAATTTTAGTGTTCAGATATCATGCAGAATGGTAAGATGTTTATGTTACTCTATGAACATACCATTTTGAAACTAAATTAAAAGAATCTTACAGGCATATTATTAAGCACCTTAAGACCAGGAAATCCCAAAATTAAGTGCAAATTTTCAACCTTCGTTCTTGACATTTAAGTATGTGCGAATTATGGTTTAAATTTAGTCTCATTTTTCAAGTAATAAAGCAAAATATTTCCCTACATTTTGTGATTCTGAATAAAATTAATGTATTATAACATCATTAATAGTGTTTGAATAGCATTTTATATATATCAAATCATTACTGTAATTTTAAGGGGACAGAGGGTGACAAATACTGTTTTTACATAGTTCTGAATTACAGTCGTTATTGGTAAAAGCTAGTCCAGGGTTTCACTCTTAAATTTGTTGTCTAAAGCCCTGCAACTGAGAGTCATCCCCATATTAGGGCTTAGCTGGAACACCAGAATAGTTGGAGGCTTTTTGTGGGTGTCAGGGTCTGCCCACATGCTTCTGATAGCGTTATGTAGCCAAAATCTGCTTCCTTGAAAGAACATTGTCATAAGCGTAAGTTAAGCGTCTATTTGATGATTTAAGAGGAAATCTCTAGCAAGTATTAGGAAGATAAAACTGAATGAGTTACAAATTTCAACATTCACAGCTTTCCATTTTGTTTTAGATTCGGAAGAAATTTGTCAGATTAAACACATCCTGCATGCCCTCAACCTAACTGAATAAAACTTTATTCGACTAAGGTGAACTGGGAGGCCACATTTTTTCTTAAAAAGAAATTAGAGTTACATACTTGGATTCCTCCATGATTATGCAACTTAAAAAGTTTCCTTTTGTGTTTAAAAATCTTAGCTGGAAGTGGTTTCCCAGAGTTTTAAAAGTACTAACCACCTAGTGCTGTGCTGGGTGGTGCCCACATTATGTTGAATGATCTGCAGAAAGAAGAGCAGACTCCAAATCTTTGAAAATACAGACTTTAATCTAAGTGTGTACGTATAGATTTAAGTACCACGGCTAAGCATATACTTATCTGAGCTCTGCACAGCAATGTGCAAGCTACTAGCAATACTGAAAATGCATTTAATAAATACAAGACATTTAAAGCCTTACCATGCAAAGAAAGGCCTTTCCATAATGGACCTTAGTATAGACTTTTATTAAGAAGGTTGGTCTTCGTTGCTAAAGAGTAAAAAACCCAGTACTTGCTATACCCAAGTGGGCATCATGCCCACTTTTTCTATACAGTTGACTACAGCTGAGGATCAAATATTCCTATACATTAACTTTTTCAACACAGACCAAAAAAATTCTTTTCCCTTTTCAAAGATAAGCTTTCATAAGAAAAGTCTTTGAACAATCTCAAAAATGTTCCATGAGTCCCAAATTCATTGTAAAGAACCCTTCCTTCTGTAGTGCTTTATGTTTACTGACTTATTTTAAATGCAGCCTTTACATTACAAAGCTACGGCTTAGTTTCATGAAGCGCTAAGCAGAGGCAACCATTGAGAACCACTCAACCAGTGCTAGCCAAATACAACCATTGATCAGCACTATTTGCCTCTTAAAGTTAGGACCTAATCCTTAATGTGATCCCTAAGAAGCCTCTACTTTTTTTGGTGGTTTTTGCCCTTGGAATCTACTGCCTCCTTCACCACAGAAAACAATTGATGTCTCTCCCCCTTTCCTTCAAGTAGTGTTACACCCAAAATTGTAAGCAGAGCTGGAGGGATCAGTTCAGAACAAATACAAGCTCAAAGCAGGCATTGCTGGCAGTTTGAAAGAGTTTAATTGCTTTATTCCATTGTTTTCCTCCTTTTTTCTTTTTTTTTTTTTTTTTTTTTTTTGCCTTCAGCTTTTNTTTTTTTTTTTTTTCTTTTGGCCTAGCGCTATATGTTCTGATTCCTGCAGGGACTGGAAGTAGGAGTGCGGAAATACCATAACAAAAGCTGTTTATGGAGAACTGTTCGCCTGCTCAGAAGCACTACAAATCTCATGAGGACCCTTGCATACATGAGGTTTTCAGCTCTAATTGTACAAACTGAAGAGTATAGTTGAAATTGTGGATCAACATCCACACATCAATTGATGATTATTGTTATTTATTTATTTATGCTGTGGCAAGAAGAACAGGTCCCACAATGTTATGTAGATTGCACAAGACTCTTTCTTTTTCAACCTCCAGATTAGCAATGGACTGTATTAAAGGTGTAATATGTCATTTGTACTGTGATCGCTTAAAAAAAGCATTAGGCAGATCATAACCCTCTTAAAGTAGGTACAAGAAAAAACCTTGATTAGACATAGAGTAGGAAAGCTATCCACAAATAGCTTCCAGCTCATTGCCAAGCAAGAACACTGTGTTCTAAGATATCTTAATTCATTCTGAAAATGTGTAAACTAAAAAGGAGCAAGGTCCCTTTGGTCTCCAGTGAGATTGTGCACAGCTGAAGTAAGCCAGAAATAGCTGGAATGCCATAAATTCAGACCCTTTCATCTGAATTCACTTCCAAGTGTTATCAAACCCCTAAAAGATAGTCCCTATCCTACACTTCAGTTTAGTACCTAAACACAAAGATGTTTGTTCAAACCAGTCTCCTGAAACACATGAAAACTAAACATTTTTCACTTAGCCACCCTTTGCCCATCAGATTACCACAAGAGCTCTTGGGGTCTTAAATTCCTTCCCCATAGTATATATATATATATCTATACAATGTCCTCTGAAGACTGATATACCACACTGAACTCAGCCTTAGTATTAAATCCTATGCAGTGTCACTGGCTTTATTGGAATTGAGTTTGTAGAAGAATTTAGCTTTTCATATGATCTGAAAACTTCAATTTATAAAAGTTATTTGTAGCTAGTATCTCTTATGAGAAGTGGTCAGCATTTTACTGAAGAAATTCACTTTCAGCAAAATCTCTCCTTCTTACAAGAAATTTCTTGGTGCAGGGAAAATCATTGTTTCAACAGCTCAAGTTTCAAACTGGTTTAGAGGGTTTGAGAGGTTCAGGTTTACTCATGGATATTTTTGTCACATTTGCCACCCCACATCTCTTGTGCTCTTTTTTTTTTTTTTTTTTTTCAGCAGCAAACTGAAGGAGACGTGTGTAATAGTCTTGAGAAGAAGAAATGTAGAAAGGACTCACATGTAAGTTTGGGTGTTAATTTCAAAAGGTGTTGGCATTAGTGACAAAACTGGTCTAAACACTGCTGTTCTGTCTCCCACCTATGCTTGTCAGTTCAGAACAAGGTCTTGTTACCCTTAGCATTCAAACCCAAAACTACGGCAACCAAAGCAGCCCTTGATTTTCAAATTTCAGGTTTCACCCTGTCCTACAAGTTGGTCCAATGAAATCAGTATTTCCAAGGTTTTCTGTGAAAGAAGACGATGGCATCCTGCCCTTAACCTGCTTACACTTTGAAGAGGAAGGGTTGTAAAAATGTTGATTCTACAGCTTGGGTAACAGGTTATGATCACTAAACTTTTCTTCATATGATGGTCTACGTATTGTGGTACTCACGTTTCTCAGGTATTGTGGAAGAAAATTATGAGGTATTATACATTCAGTTTGGTTTCGGTTTGGGGTTGTTTTTTTTTGCTTTATATACAACTAACATCAGAAAACACAAGTCCAGAAGAGCTTCCTTTTTGTTTCCTACAAATATCAGGGTGATTCAGCCAGCTAAGGGGGTTCTACTGTGGTCGCTAAGAATGAAGTATTAGGTATTCTAGATCTGAATGCATTTTTACTTGGTGTATTTCCTACTTTTCTTCTCATATAAGAAAAGCCTGTTCCAAAAAGACATTTATTACATAGCAAGAGTTAACAATTACTCCCTAGTGATACATATATAACTTCCACGACAGTTTTGCTTAGTTTGTAGGTCAACAGCGTATTCCTTAATGAAAGCAGAAAAAAAAAGAGTTGCTGTTATGACACAGGTGCTGAAATCTCAGTAACAGTTCCAGAGCAATGTGAAACCCCTGTAAATCATGACTCCCTCACAAGGCAACCAAGGCGAAGGATTTCCCCAAACTACTCTTATTTTGCTAAGAGTGTCATCTTGTGGAATTCTTGGAACACTCTTCGGCCCTGATTGGCAGCTGAAGAGGAGGATTAGTTTTCCTCCTGGTGCAGTAATCCATTATAACTGAGGGTGATTGCTTTTAAGAAAGCAATGTGTCAACAAAACCAAAGAAAATGTGGTTCCCTCACATCTACCGCTAATGAGACACCGTTCTTTTGTTTGTTCTCCAGAGGTATTTCCTAATGACAAAGTCGGGGAAGGGGTTGTTTGTTTTTTTAACCTATAGCAGCTGCACAGGCTTTCATATCAAGCTGTTACAGTCTCAAATCAAAAGACGCTTAGCACCCATAGGACTGTACAGGCTTCAATACACCTGACGGGTCTGATATCGCCATATCTATTATCACAGTGATCCTCACTTACAAATCTCTGTGGGGCTGATAATGATAACCTTAACCAAAGTGCACATTTTCCTCCTCTTTCTTCACATTCTCTGATTTTGTCAGCCTTTCTGTGATGCCTGCTCTAGGCCATGGCACTGTCAAATCAATGGCAGCAATAATAAAAAATGTCAATTCTGAGAATGGAATTTATTTCCTGTAACCAAAGCTGTACCCCATGGCAGTATGTCAAAAAGCAATTTCATTTCTCTTTAATTATCTAAAGAAATTCATGTTCTAAAGCATTCTTTTGAAGTAATATGCCATGAAAATATGGGTTAGAAGCTTTAATGATATCATGTAGGTCAGCAGACAAGGACAGTTGTCGAAGTATAGTTCAGTACAATTCATTGTAGAGCAGCTTAAAATTTAACCTTGTGTCACTCAGCCCACACAGCTTTTATATAAGATATTAAAACTAAATGTCAGAGGCTAGAATGAGTGCTAGCTGGAGATTTGAAAATATTCTCTCCTTTATTTGGTATGTTTCATGAACCTTCACTCTAGGCAGATATGTTCTCTTGGTAGCATACAGGCACCTGGCTTGCAAAAAATATTCTTTATGAAGAACAGAAGTAAAAAAAGATATTTCTGAGTGTTCACAGATTCTGAACTGAGACTATTTCTTACATAACCCATGAGCAGGTCAAAATGAGCAGCTTTACTGGTTTTGAAAATAGTAATGAACTCTTTAACTGTCTCATAATACGGAGACTCACCCAGATGGAAGAGCTCTGATGAGTAAATCAACAGCACTACTTCATTCAAGAGCGATTAATTCTCAGTGAAGTCAACACAGCTGGAAATAAGCCCATGGTTCCAAAAAGCTGTGTTTTTCTAAGCTCTTCCATCCAGATATGATGTAGACTCAGCTTGCAACTGAGTTATTGCTCGAAAAGGTATCATCACAGGTCTTTTAAGAGCATGAATTCTACCAGGATATAAACACTCAACTTTGCTTTGTGAAGTCCCATGTTTTTAAGCAGGTTCTTGTTTGTTTGTTTATTTGCAGAGGGATTCCTGGCTGCCTCCGAAGTGGAGGAAATTAAGCGCTTCCCAAAATCAAAAACACAGAGTGTAAAAAGAATATAAAAGTCATGGGTCAGCAACAAACTGGAAAAACCACTATCACCACTACCAGTGCAAGCTGGAAATAGCCGTTTGCAAAATGGCAGAAGCTCCAGCCACCTGTCCAGAGAAGAAAATAACTTTTTTTCAAACAAAGCTCTGTTGCGATGTTAGCAATAATGACAAGATATGGAAACATGAGTAACCATTAAAAACAGATTCATAAATATTTATGCATGTGCCTTCGAGTTGTGAATCCTAGCCTATTTGTCCAGACAATTTGTTACAGATGAGTACATAATGCTCAATAGCGTATGTCACTGAACTTCACCAATATGGATGCTTTTTTAAGTTTCACATTCAGCAAAGACTTAGTAGCAGAGCATTACAATGTTCTTTTGTATTAGTGTAATAGCATAATGAGTGCTAAGACTTAATTTACTCGTTTGCTAGTAGATTAAATAATATCATTAATAAGGAAAATAAAACTGCCAAAATAAATGTAGAAAGTGTATTTTGATGCACAATTCTTGGGGGAAGTGGGAGAGACTTGCTCTGTGCATTCCTTCCCTACTTTACAAAATAAAAGGCAAAAATTTTCCATTGTTATTTAAGAGGAAATACTCTACCACAAGAGTGTCTTGGGTTACAGTTTATAATACAGTATTTTTACCCAGACTCATTAAATACTGTGGAGAAGGCTAACTGGCTGCTCTTCCCCCACCGGAACATGAAAGTACTAGACAAAATGAAAAGGCAAAGAAACCATGCAAAACACAACTTCATAATGTTACTGAGGCAAATAGCTGGCATTTATCTGGGGAGAAAAACTCTACAGCTAACTTAGCTGAGATGAAATGCCAAGAGCAGTCTTTCAGTTCTTATGCTTCAGGGCCTAAACACACCAGCAAAGGACAAAGCAGATTTCTGTCCTGCCATCTATAGTTGAACAACCAAAAACCTCAAGAGGAGAGGAAAGTTAGGCTTTTTCTGAACAGTCTGGCATTCAGACACACTGGACTTCTCAGTAGCTGAGCTGCCAATTTGTTAAAATGAGAAGATGTGTAGGTAGAGATAATATCTTTTATTAGTCCAACTTGTACAGCTGGAGGGAAAAGGATAGCTTTTGGATGTGCAAACCCTTATTAAAAATCCCTTTCCGAAGATGCACCTGGGAACTGAAACTCATAGCCACAGCAGACACCAGAAATCCTGGGTTCATTAGCAGTTTTAGGGCATACTTCCCCTCTTCTGTCTTCTCCTCCAGCTCCCTCCAAAAACCTCTGTGTGTTCCCTAGGCAATAAATTACCCATTTCTCAACTACCTTAGGAGATAACACCTCTTAACACTTCTCTACTCCAGAGGCCCAAATACCTTTCCTCTCATTTCTAATTAAACTCAGCATAATTAAATTCACAGGCACTGTTCCTAACTTGCACATAACTTTGAAGTTTGCTGCTGTTCCGTCAGAGCTGAAGAAAGGCTTGTGTACTCACAAGTTTGCCTAGATTCCCAAGTATTCCACTTGTTCCAATTTAAAAAAATCACCACTACTTACAAAACTACCCTTAGGTATGTCTTCACCACATGCAACCCCAACATCCCAACACCACCATCACTCATTTTGAATGTAAAGTACAGTTAATAGCAAACAATGGCATAGGAAATCCCCTTACTCCTGATGGCTACCAGTGTCCTAGGAACTACCACAGAAGAACAGTAGATTGCTTAGCCCTTCCATAACGCTTCTTCATGCAGCAGATACGTAGGAATGAACTGTCAGCAAGACAGTAGCAGAGTCCCATGACTTATCGAGGCTATTGCTGTTCCCAGGGGATTGTCCACCAAATTGCAAGTCCCTCTTGGAAGAGGGGTCCCTCCCTCTCCCATGGAGAGGTATGGATGTGGGAAATGTTGCAGTGGAAACAGGATGTTCGCAGGCTAACACACTCCTTGACACATCCTCATAACCATACATCCCAAACCCTCATTTATCACCGTGGTTTCAGTAGATACAAGGTGTGAATCCATTTCTTGGATCCAGAGAATTTCCTAACAACTACTCATGTCCATGGTGATGCTTCTATTGCTTTTCTGCACCACACGAAATCTTTGGTCCCACAGAGACAGTTTGCACCATATCTTCAGGCTGATGTGTAGGATTAGCAAAAGGCCACATACACTTGCACACTTCACAGCTCCAGCGTTGAGGCTGATGGAAAATAAGAGTAAATGCAGAAGATCTGCCTCTCTTTTGCCTTCTGTCAGTTGCATTCCTTCTGTATTTCCTGTATGAACACACCAGAAACCTTATGTGCTAGGTTAATTATCTCAATAAACCTGAGAAATCTCTCAGACCACAGATAACCATTAGGCCAGGCATGGCCTAAGATGTTTCTCAGGTTTACTGAGCTAATACCAAACCAGGGATCACCTAAAAGTGCAGCCTGGAGACGACTTACTTGTTTTCTGCAAAGAGTTTCCCTCAGTTCTACATTTCTGTTAGTATGATGGGAATCCTTGATATGAAATTAGGTCTTGTATCCTTCATGTGACATTCTGAAACTAAACCATCAGTTTTGGTTAAACAATGAATTAGCAATGTAAATCATATACTGTTGATGGCTTATGGAAGATGGGCTAATTCCCAGCAGCTGATCTCTCAAGCTTATTAATTTTTGGACTACTCTTAATAAAAACTTTTTTAGCAATGTCTTTAAATTAAGTCAGTGAATTTGGGGTTCACTTGGAAGATTAACAAGCATATATTTTCTACCGAGGCTCAACAGAGGTAAGGTAAAACACTTCATATTTTTAGTGTTGATGGCCAAACTTTTACTGGAAAGCTTACTGTATTGCAATATGATAACAAAGCAAAATGGATAAGAAAATAATGAGATTTCATAACAGCTGAATATGATACAAAAAGGTGGAATAGGACTGTTTTCCAGTGACATATATACATGCTTAAAGTGAAGGCTTCAGGGAAGGATAATGCAGAAAATGATCTGGGGATTATAGTGGATTCTATGCTGAGCACAAGGTAAAAAATGTTCCACTTGCAAATAACGCGAACTCCACACTAGGATCTATAGGGAGAGGTACTGCGCATGAGCCTTGATTCCACACCATTCGGACCAGCTGTGGAGCACCATGAGGAACATCTCTTCTCCTAGGCTTTCTTAAATCACCTTCTGCAAGAGACTCATGATGCAAGTAGCAAAGGACTACCAGACATATCCACAGCTGCACTTCCCCTCTCTATAACAAATGAAAACAAAGCAGTCAGTGTCTTCCTTTTCCCTCTCTCCTGCCTCCTTTTTCTGCTCCAGAGGTGAACATGGTCAGGGCTGAAAACCATGGGATTTCAAAAGTGCTAGGTGATGAGGACTCCACACTCATTTTCTTGATGATGAGGTTCAGCATTGAAGTAATAAGGGACTCTTTTCCTAAAACTGAAAAGTTGTTGGAAACATGCTTCGCTTTAGCATCAGACCTGCAGGTACTTCGTACCAGATTCAGTCATCCAGGCATGAGGCTGCCCTGAACATAGCAAGACTACAAGACAGCTCTCTTAATCTTAGCTAGCTCTCTGCCTTAACTGTGTCTCCAGTGGGGTGTGACACCTGATCACTGACATTGTGGCCTTGTCACATGTTCAGAATGGTTTTCTTGGCAGCACCACCTGTAGTTACAACCAAGGTAGCTTGAGCTGAAGATCCTCAACAGTAGCCTGAGAAGGAAGGTCCAGAATTAGATTGAAATATGGTCTTTATTAGTATAGGAGCAAAGAGGAATAAAATAGGATAAGATTCTGCAGCATGATCCTGCTTAGAGAAAGGATGTCTACTTTTCAGCAGCAAAGTCAGCTTTGGCTTAGTTTTCTCACTTTCCCTTCCCCTCCCTTTCCTTCCTTGTGAAGCACTGACATCTGTGCAAAACCAGAATGAACTTCCAGATTATTATTTGCAATTATCAGTAGAGTAAATGTGGCAGCACTGGCCACCATAGGGTTACCTGTCTGTGCTAGGAAGCTATGTGAAAGATGCCTTTGGGAACCACCTACCAGAAGCCCCTGAGCTTTCATGCTTGAGTAACCACTTCCTCACAATTAAATCTGCGAATGGGAGCGCGCACAGCCATTTCTACTTGTTCAGGACAGCATGATGATTCATGTTTGCCAGGCTATGAATTTTGCTCCACATCATTTTCAAAGGTTCCTGTCAATGGACTATAATCATTACTTCTGTTGAGAGTATAGCTGGACAGTAACTGATCCATTTTTTCGTCTAGGAGTTCCATTAGGTGTACATACACAGATGTAAATGGCTACTTACCATTTAGTAATAGCTACTATTAGCAAATAATAATTCAGTGGTTACAGAAAAAATACCAAACTATTTGGTATATAAGACCATGATGAAAACACTGTGTCATACGAAGCCCCAACGTGACCAGAATGCTGCCTCCAACAGAGTCTAGTAGGAGGTGCTTAGCAAAATAACATAGAAAACAGGATGGTTAGGAAGTAACTCTTCCCTGCTTTAATGTCCCAGCTATACGTAACATCTTTATTTAAATAGCTGCATCAGAGGATGAAGAAACTGGCACTCTTGCCTCTGCTCTTTTCTTCTGAAATATTCTGGGTGATCCCCATACATGTCCCTTTTTTTATTTCCTTTGTGTCACATGTCTGGACAGTTCATGTCTAATTATGTTATTTTTTTCTGAACACATTAGGAACTTCAGTGCCATGGGGTGTCAAAGGCTCGAGTATGCTGGATAGTACAGAAGTAACTGGAGGAATTAGACTGGCAAAAGAAAGAGGCAGTGAAAGCTATGGTATTTGCCACTGATGTGCTTTTGATGTTCAACAAGTGAGGAGTCTTACATTTCTCAGGTTATTTTCTCTGATACTTCCTAACTTGTACTACCATCCAGATGCTTTTATTGTTTCTAATTCTTTGTCTGTACTGCACACCTCTTTTTAAAACTTCACACTTACATATCGCATTGCTTTACACCACTTTTCTTCCCTAGCAGGATAATTGCTGATTCTTTTTGTGACTATTCCGCTATCCTGCCTCCTTACCAGCTTAAATGACAGTACTGTGGCTACATGGCATGGTTAGGCTAGGCACTGTGGACACTCTCCAGTCCCATGTGTGGAGTCAGAAAACACTGGAACTTACTATCACGAGTTATGATGAGTTTTTCTGGAAAATTTAAGATTGAATGTGTTGGTTGGGAGGACAGACTGGAGGATTACAGCCATGACATCTATGCACCCTCTACCCCTGCTGTCTGTTTTTTGCTTCAGTAATCTAACTCTGTGATTGATCAGTGAGACAATAAAAAGTGATGTATATTTTTCATGTACTCTTTAAAGATCCCGTAAAATGTCTTTTCCCATGCTCTTCCAACTCTTTATCATTGACACAAACCCCTCTGTCATGTAAAAATAATAACAGCTTTGTAGGTAAAATATCCTTCTTGCTCATTATTTTGACGCTGAGCCTGGTTTTATGCAGATAAGAATATATATGGAGTTAGGCTGTTTAATGTAATCTGATCGTGAGATGTTTCCTAAAAGTTTTTCTTATATAATGTTTTTATATTCTTGATAGTGAACATACGACTGTAAGACACACATTATTTTCTATTAGTGGAATTCTCCAGAAGGATCAATTTAGATAAAACATGGCCAAACAGTATCCAAAAAAGTCATGTGAAATCACTGAATCCAACCATGAAGCACGAAAATGCGCGTTTGAAATGTATCACAAACAAATACCTGGGCAACTTGGACACAAGACTATGGCAATATGGAATATATGTTATTCTCAAAATACATTGTGGGTATACCAAATCTGACAGCAAAGGAAAAGGATCTTCCAATAAACCATCAGTGACATGTCTTCCAAGACACGCCGCTTATTCCTTGCAACGTGCCCTATCTGGAAGCAACACTTGAAATCACTTCTCTCAGATCCTGCAATGATACTCAGCAACCACAAGATCCTAAAAAGGTAGTAGTAAATTTCTGCAGTGTTTATATCCTGTGTGTAACTATTGAAGAAATTGTTGCTTCTAAAAAGGAAAATCACTGTGCTCTTCCCAAGTAACATTCAGGTATTATTCACCGGAGCTAACTTTCTTGCTTTGTGCTGCTTCACCACCTGAAAGCTGACTTTCTAGTGACCTCTAGCAAAAATGAGCAGGACGGGCATAAACCTTTCAGAACCAAACATACTAAATCAGGTGCAGTGCAGGGTGCGGAGCAGCCAGGAGAAAACTCTGCTCCTCTCTCCTCTCCCTACACATCCGACTATAGATTTCTTTTGACAAGGAAACCGCAGTCCGCCACCTGGCACCTTTCACGCTCTCCCTCCTCTTGAAACCCGAGGTGGGAGAAGGGAGGGGAGGGAGAGGTTGAAGGAGACCCGTGAGCTCTGCTGTGCTGCGCGGGGAGCAGCGTGGCGGGGGCCCGGGCCGGGGCCGGGGCAGCGGAGCAGCGGGGCCAGGGCAGCGGTGCGGGCCGGCGGCACGGGGCTCCCCCTTCCTTCGCTTTTTTCCCTGAAGTTTATTGTAAAGGGGTAACGTTTGCGGGTTCGTCACGTGACCCTGACAGGTCCTGCCTATTGAGAGCCAGACCACCCACGTGGAGGACGAT
>VYXH01001299.1:377797-393583 GCA_013397275.1 Burhinus bistriatus | reverse complement strand
GCACTCAGTCCCAACATCCATGTCAGGCAGGAGAAATTCCTGCAAAGGATATAGATTTATTTCAGGCTGCTTTTATCAGTTGGCTTCCTTAGGAAAAAACTTGCTGGAGGGTTTCTCCCAAAGTGCTTCCCTCAGAACCTCTCTAGACGCTGTTGCCCAAATTCAGAATTCACATAGAAAAGCCCAGGGCAACACTGCAGAGGAGCTCTGTAGCTTCAGTTTAGTGCCAGGCCTGCTGCTGCAGCCACCAACTCTCACTGCCTGCTCCTGGCCATCCAAATTTGACAATTTCAAGTATTAAGCCTAAAATCTTAGCGTTACAAAACTGCTTCAGAGAGAATTGTCATCAACTCAATGGGAACTAGTGAGGGCAGAGAGTTATTCTAGTCACTGCGCAGACTTCCCCAGGAAACCATGGTCTATATAGTTAATTCATCTCACAGAAAACAAGAGGGTAATTAAGATGTCTGAAATAAAGAGCAGTTGAGAATGGGAAGATCTGGTCCTGGCTACAATTCCCTATCTGTGTCCTGACACACCAATGCTATTATCTGTCCTCTCATTACTTACTCTTATTAAATGCCAAAACCTCCCAGCCTTTTCTTTGCTGATAACTTATCATTACTGGCAACTGGCCACAAGGTTAAAAATATCCAGTGGCAGTACTCCACTGCTTTCAGAAAAAAAACTCTTTTAAAAAATAATATAGTGAAGCACTGTAAAATTCCTCCCTTTGTGTATTTGACATGAAGCCCAGTGACACTTCAGTGTCAGAGTCATAGTTAGATGGCACAGGGACTATCACAGACATCCATAGAAATACTTCACTAAAACATCTAAAGATCATAAATTATTACACTAATTAAGTTGTTATTTTTACTATAAAGACATTAGGAGTTCATTGAACCTTCTCATTCCTGCCTGAATCCCACTAATGCTGTCTTCCTTGATTTATTAAAAGTAATTAACAGTTCATCTAAATCACTGCAAATCTCTGTGGTTCACCACTGAGATATTTGGGAATTTTGATTTGTATGTGGAGGTTTCACTTTTCTACTGAAAAAACCTCTTCTATATCCACTCTTTAATGCTGGGCAGTTAAGTACTGTGTGCAGAGCTTACCTGATAACAGCATAACTCCTAAGAATGGAAGTCTATTCATTAATTCATTCACAGAATTAAATGAAGAGGCTGATGATGTGATATCATTAAGATAACCCAAAAGAGATTTTGGTCAGGTACTTTACACATAGCTCTTGGTGAAGCATAGATATTATCAGGAAAATACCGTATGATCTCATATGCTTCTCCCACAAGAGTGAAGTTCACTTTTCTAAAGAGGCCATGATTGAAACAGACAAGACGGAACACTAAAGTCTCCATTCCCTGACCAATACACTGGACATCCATAGAGAGGAGCAGTGGAGAATACAAGGAGGAACTTATTTTCTGCTAAGGAAGAAATTACTAACAAAGCACTATCTTCCCAACTACTCAGCACCAAATAACTTCCACCGGAAAAAGAATGAAGAAACCAACCTCACAACAGAATATTTAAAGAGTTAAAACCACTTTGTGAACAGGGCTGTATAGAACAACTAACTTGTTTAAAGTGCAGTTGTAATCAGAGCTGCTCACTTCCTCAAGGGCACATAAAGGCCTGAAAACAGCAGAGATGGTCCAAGGTGGAAAGCCACCTATCCCAGGCATAGGGCCAGAGTACATCTATGACCTGGAGGCAATGACAAGAGTTTTCTGAGGCAAGCCTTTCCCCTGGCTACTTCGAGAGACATCACCCTGTTATTCAAAGGAATCTTTTCTCTACCCAAACTTTTTCCTTCTATTTAATTTTCCTCAAAATTGCATTCTCTATCCCAATTTAAGAAGTTTGACTTGGTTTTCATGATCATTGTCAAAAATATTATTTAAGCGATTATCATGCTTAAATTTTTATGTTGTATACTTGGCAATTTTATTAAAAAACCCCAACTTGAATGTCAGTAATTTTTACTACTATTTTTGAGGGTTTTCAACCAACCCCATTGTTTAGTGAAACCACTACAAGACACAGAAAAAGATGTAAAATACCCCTCTTCCCACCTCACCAACTTCCTGAGTATCTCTCTTCCTAAAATGGGAAAGGACTAGAGTTTATGCTAAATAGAAGTACACTGCTGCATCATCTTAGGAGCACACAGCTGAAAAAACCCCAGTCATATAAAGTAACTTCAGTTCTCACAGTATATCAAGCAAACCTGAGAAACAGAAGATAGAAATGAACAACCAGCAATATAATGAACAGTGAACGCCTCAGGTTAGGGTAATCTACTGATTATTGACATGTGTTTCTGGAATGAAAAATCCCCAGAGGTGAGAGGACAGATAACCGAGGCCAAACAACTGTAAATCGCCTCCTGCTAACCAATGACCACCCCCAGAATAGAGAGAATAAGGATCATAAGCCCAACTCCAGGGTCCATACTACAGCTTCACAGTACCTCCGCACAATACCACACTACTACATTGTATGTATTATTGTATATACATGCACATATATTTACAATTTGCAGGTCCAGATCTGGACACAGAAATGACAACCCTTCAAAGAAGGACAAGAGAAAGAAAAACTTTCTTCCAAACACTGACAGTCATTTACTTCAACCTTTCATTTCTTTTTTATAAATAAGAATTTTGAGAATAAGACACAAAATGTGTCTTGATTTTCAAGGGCTAACTTATCTCTGAGGTGGCCTTTTAGATGGAAATCACACAGTATTTCTTCCCTTGAACAAACCCCATGTTCAGTTTATACGAAAATCTAGATTTACACACCCCTAAGAAATGTAACTCCCCATTCATTTCCAAACTTGTTTTGAAGTACAACCCAAGCTCTGGTGACTAACCCACTGCCACCTACCATCTATGCAAATACACCCAGCTTTGGCAAACCTTTGTCGCCTGCTCTTCCAGAATTTCTGCATGTTGTTTAGACAGAATTTCACTCAAAATGGTTGCTACAAATCAGCAGTGTACAGCTGGTGTTTTTGCTAAACAAAATCTGGAATTCCCAAAGTTTCTGGCTTTCCACATATTGGGAAGATAAAATACTGATTTAACAGCCCAGCTAACTGGAAACAGCCCAGAATCGCCCAAACCATTCACTTCTGTGAGAAGAATGAATAACCAGCAACACATGAGAACAAGTGAGCGTTATCCATGCCAAACTTCACAGAATTCACATTTGCTCAGCACCTAAAATTTGACAAATACCTACCCTAACATCCTGATCCAGATGAGCATTAAACAATTGTGAGCTAAGGATGATGCTTCTAAAAATCCATGTTAACGCTTCAGTTGAGTAATACAATGCACATTTCAAAATAATCCTTTTGGCTCATTGTTACAATGCATGTAAACCACAATGTAATATTCACTCCAATTATTTTACTTTTTATTTTTTTCTTTTCCTGTAAACATTCATATCAGAGATTTTCTGGCATTTGATTACTTGCAAAAGTTTAGAGTCTAGAACCAATGTATGAGCGAGCTTGGGAGAAGGATCAGTACAGTGATATTCACATGGGAAAAACTGTTGATCCACTTCTGCTAATTAATGTCCTTTCCAAATAGAATAGTAATGTGACCTGGGGAACCAGTTCCATGGCACTGAGAGCAAGGCATAAGAAACAATTTAAGGAGTAGTCAGCCTAGTTTTAATTAGGATGTTGACTTTCAGTTTCACCATTAGTGTCAAGGAGCCGCGAGGGCCAGGGAAATGGAGCAAGGAGTTGATGGCAAGCCCAGCGCAGGACATGCCCTCACCACCTAGGCACAGTCCCACAGGGTCTGAACACATCAGACAGACCTGATTACCAGGACTAGTAAAAGGGCCCTTCAATAGCCCCAGACACAGAAAGCGATGAATGAGGTCCTTGGTCCAACCAGGGGCTGCAATCAGGAGCAAAAGAAGACAGGGCCACAGATAAAGCTACAACATACAACCAAGGGGTTCATCCAAGAAACAAGCTACCTGCAACATATGGCAAAGGTCCAGACAGGAGGCAGGGCAAGAGACAGACAAACCTACAACAAAGCTTAGGAAGGGACCAAATGTCCCAGACGGAGCTTAAATGAGGCACTAATGGGTGAGGGTGGAGGGCTCAGGTGAGGTTGCTCAGAGCCAATAAAGTCTGTTAGTACTCTGAGAGCCCTGACAAGAACTCGATAATGTCTTTTTGTTGAAGGACCTTCCTCTCTACCAGTCATCCACATAGCAGCAGATGAGTTTCATCTTATTTTAGGAATACCTTCATAGATCATCTAGTTGCTTATGTTACACACAGACAATAACATCAAGACTCTATTGTGATCAATAAAAGCTTTTGCCATTTGCTTCAGTGAAGTCAAGATTTCACTTAATATATAGTCAGTGCGTTGTTTGGAGACAAGAGCCAGATCGGAGCTTCAAAAATGAGGGCCTGCACAGCCCTTTGATTTTGCAGAGCTGCATGTGAGTTAAAACCACCAGTTCTACCAACATGAAGCTTTATTGGGTTTGCGTGGCACGGTTTTGGTAGCAGCGGGGCTCCAGGGGCAGCTTCTGTGAGGAGCTGCTAGAAGCTTCCCCCATATCCAATAGAGCCAATGCTAGCTGGCTCCAAGATGGACCCACTGCTGGCCAAGGTCAAGGTCAAGCTAATCAGCAACGGTGGTAGCACCTTTGTGATAACATTTAAGAAGGGGAAAAACCCCAAACCTGCAGAACAGCAGCGGAGAGAGGATTAAGAATATGTGAGAGAAATAACTCTGCAGACACCAAGGTCAGTGAAGAAGGAGGGGAAGAAGGTGCTCCAGGCACCGGAGCAGATTCCCCTGCAGCCCATGGTGGTGACCATGGTGAGGCAGGCTGTCCCCCTGCAGTCCATGGAGGTTAACAGTAGAGCAGATATTCATCTGCAGCCTGTGGAGGACCCCACACTGGAGCAGGTGGATGCCCAAAGGAGGTTGTGACCCCATGGGAAGCCCATGCTGGAGCAGGCTCCTGGCAGGACCTGTGGACCCACGGAGAGAGAGGAGCCCACACTGGAGCAGGTTTGCTTGCGGGACTTACGATCCTATGGGGGAGCCAAGGTGGAGCAGTCTGTTCCTGAAGAACTGCACTCCGTGAAAGGGACCCACACTAGAGCAGTTCATGAGGAACTGCAGCCCGTGAGAAGGACTCATTTTGGAGAAGTTCATGGGGGACTGTCTCCCATGGAAGAGACCCCATGCTGGAGCAGGGCAGAGACATGTGGTGAACTGGCCACAATCCTTATTCCCCCTCCCCCTGCATTGCTCAGGGGGAGGAGGCAGAGAAAATCAGGAATGAAGTTGAGCCTGGGGAGAAGAGAGGGGAAGGGGGAAGGTGTTTTAAGATTTGGTTTTATTTCTTATACCCTACTCTGTTTTGATGGGCAATAAATTAAATTAATTTCCCCAAGTCGAGTCTGTTTTGCCCGAGACGGTAATTGCTGAGTGATCTCCCTGTCCTTGTCTCAACCCACGAACCTTTCATTATATTTTCTCTTCCCCTGTCCAACTGAGGAGGGGGAGTGACAGAGCAGCTTGGTGGGCACCTGTTGTCCAGACAGGGTCAACCCACCACAGAAGCTTGTGATTAAAAGCAACGTTTGTATGCTATCATCAAAACATACATACATTCATCTTCTGTCATGGTACAGATCTCAGAACCAAATATTCAGATATAATGACTTTGGCTTAAAGCATTAATGTTAGATCCCTTTATTTCCAGGTGGAGACATTCTCTCCATTTCCATTCTCACAGGACACTCTGGATGTTGGATGGACTGTCGCTCACCATACATTGCAAACATCCCCAGATGTCATCCAGGGTAACGCAAAGGCAGGTAAAACAACAATGTAGCTCTATGAGGCTATTCTCTGAGAGCTTTAATTTTTTAAGAGCATTAGCTACACGTAAGCTAACACACATCAGCAATCTAGTAGCTGCCACCAGGTGACGAAGAAAGCCAGTCACAAGTACATGTAATGATCTGTCCCTGGTGGAGAACACTTTCTTCTATCTGTACACGTCAGCAGCATTACACTGACTAAATGCATACAGACATCTAAAGACTCAGTGTAAACTGTACTTGATCATGTATTGTACAATAAAAATAAAAGTCATCCTTTTCCCTGTATTTCATTTGCATCTAACAATTGCAGAGTTGAGGGACGATAAATGTGTTGCAGAGCTAAATTGTTGCTGAATTTGAAATGTTGATGTCTGACCCTGTGGAATATAAATTAATTCTAAAGCACTGGTATGAAGGACATATTACATGAAAAAGCTCTAGGAGGAAAAGCTAGGCACAGTGCATTGGTCATTTATGTCTGAGGTGCCTGGAATCATTCCATGATTATTCTTTAGTTTTCAGGTAAATTTCTGAGAGCCAGTTCATTTCCCCCCCATTTTTCCCCCCCACTAGCATCATGACTTCATTTGTTGTTGTTAGATATTACTCAATTCTCTGTACAGCCCCATAGCAGTTCAAGCTGCCCTTCGATAGCCCTTCAGAAATCTCTGAAACAAACACATTCAGATCAGCTTTCTGCAGTAAGAATGTTTAATCGTAGACCCATCAAATTCAGCAGCAAAATTCCAGCTGCTTTCTATACTATTGAATGGAAATAATCTGAAGTCAATGGACAATTTCTCTTTACTCCAACAAAGTAGGATTCTAATACAATAGCCAACAGCAATTATTAATACAATATGAAGTTTCTCACCTTTAAGCTCACTCTTTGAAACAAACAAAGACTGGTAGTGTTCACACAGCATTTGTAGCATCAGTTAATTATAATCTGTAACAGGGGGGAGTCCTGGGCGGGGATGGGGTAGGTGGGATGGACATGTGACAGGACCTTGATTTGTCCAGTCTTAAGAACAGAAGGCTCGGGTAGACCTTGTCACTGTCTACAAATGCCTGATGGAAGGGTGTAGAGAAGACGATCAGACTCTTCAGTTATAGAGTGGATGGAGAAGAGGCAAAAACCACAAGCTGGAACTTTGGAAATTTCCATTAGAAAAAAATTTTACTGTCAGAGTGGTCAAACACTGGCGCAGAGAGGTTGTGGGACTGAACCTGTTTTGAGCAGGGGTTTGGACTAGAAACCTCCAGAAGTTGCTTCCAGCCCTGGTGATTCTCTGCAGCTTCACCAACAGGAGCCTCCCACTACAGATCTAGAAGCACTTTCAGACTTGTCAAATTGAGGTCGCGTTCTTTTGACCAGAAAAAGGAAGCCAGAAGGAAGGTGTAGAGAGAAGAAAAATGCCTGAAGTGAGAAGAGAATTTCCTCAAATCAAGAAGGAAGAATAAGAAAATATGTGCAGAGTTATTTATACATGAAAGATGAGCTTCTCACTTCATATCTCACCACCAATGAACTACCCTTACCACAGCCTCCAGGCAACTTACTCCCATTTATNGGGGGGGGCGGGGGCGGGGAAAAAGCATCCTTGAAAACTTTTCCCCCATCCCAAGCTAAAAAAACCAAAACAGCAGGCAAACTATACATGTAACAATTTCCAAACTCTTTTGAGAAACAAGTAGACAAATGATAGTCCTAATTCAGCAAAGTAATGAGGTATCTGGACAATCTGAGGATTGTGAGTGTTGCTAAGCAGATGCCTCTCTGAACTGAGGCCAGTGTTGAGCCACACTGTGTCCTCTCCTTGCCTGATTTTCATTGACCAAAAGACTCCTTCTTCCTACTTGGCAGATATATCAGGGGAGCTATGTAGGCTTCATGGGTACCACCAACTGGTGCATGTTCATCCACAAGTGGAAAGTTAGCATAACTCCACATAGCACTGCCATCCCCCACAGCAGCTGAGTTAGGCCAGTCCTAACGTCTCCNAGCTGCTTTCTATACTATTGAATGGAAATAATCTGAAGTCAATGGACAATTTCTCTTTACTCCAACAAAGTAGGATTCTAATACAATAGCCAACAGCAATTATTAATACAATATGAAGTTTCTCACCTTTAAGCTCACTCTTTGAAACAAACAAAGACTGGTAGTGTTCACACAGCATTTGTAGCATCAGTTAATTATAATCTGTAACAGGGGGGAGTCCTGGGCGGGGATGGGGTAGGTGGGATGGACATGTGACAGGACCTTGATTTGTCCAGTCTTAAGAACAGAAGGCTCGGGTAGACCTTGTCACTGTCTACAAATGCCTGATGGAAGGGTGTAGAGAAGACGATCAGACTCTTCAGTTATAGAGTGGATGGAGAAGAGGCAAAAACCACAAGCTGGAACTTTGGAAATTTCCATTAGAAAAAAATTTTACTGTCAGAGTGGTCAAACACTGGCGCAGAGAGGTTGTGGGACTGAACCTGTTTTGAGCAGGGGTTTGGACTAGAAACCTCCAGAAGTTGCTTCCAGCCCTGGTGATTCTCTGCAGCTTCACCAACAGGAGCCTCCCACTACAGATCTAGAAGCACTTTCAGACTTGTCAAATTGAGGTCGCGTTCTTTTGACCAGAAAAAGGAAGCCAGAAGGAAGGTGTAGAGAGAAGAAAAATGCCTGAAGTGAGAAGAGAATTTCCTCAAATCAAGAAGGAAGAATAAGAAAATATGTGCAGAGTTATTTATACATGAAAGATGAGCTTCTCACTTCATATCTCACCACCAATGAACTACCCTTACCACAGCCTCCAGGCAACTTACTCCCATTTATGCTTATGTAGCTAGAAATTGCATCCAGTCTAGAGAATTTTCCAAACTTTTCCATAAAGCATCACCCTCACAGCAAGCCACTGGCATTTTGCCTCAGCAGTGTTCAGCACTTCAGGTCTCACTGCAAAAGCTTATGAATGCTATAATTTTGATGTCTGTATTTGTAATTCTGCCCCAGGTAATACTTAGGAGGCACAGAAAATGTTTTTTTAAGGCACTATATATGTATTTTTGCCAAGGACATCTGAAATTTTACAAGCTAGTTATTCTTCCAGAAGTGTCTGATCCTTTCATTTATTCCCTACCTGAAATTGTAACCATCCCAAAGTGAATAATCTGTCCTGCAGTAACCAATTGATTTCATAGATTATTCTTTGAGTTGAGGAATANCTTTTGAGAAACAAGTAGACAAATGATAGTCCTAATTCAGCAAAGTAATGAGGTATCTGGACAATCTGAGGATTGTGAGTGTTGCTAAGCAGATGCCTCTCTGAACTGAGGCCAGTGTTGAGCCACACTGTGTCCTCTCCTTGCCTGATTTTCATTGACCAAAAGACTCCTTCTTCCTACTTGGCAGATATATCAGGGGAGCTATGTAGGCTTCATGGGTACCACCAACTGGTGCATGTTCATCCACAAGTGGAAAGTTAGCATAACTCCACATAGCACTGCCATCCCCCACAGCAGCTGAGTTAGGCCAGTCCTAACGTCTCCCGAATGCCATTTACTCCACATCCTATGGGAATAAAGTTGGATCATAGCCTCCTCTTCACATCTGCATCAGGTAATGGAGGCACCTGAGGTACAGTCTCTTCCCATATTACCTCCCTTCTCTTGCTCTCCTGCTTCCCAGAGTAAGATATCACACTCTCTTATTAGATACAATCCCGCTCATTACACTGACTGAATCGGAAACACAAAGAGCAGGTGCTTCATAGTGACAGCCTAACACAGTGGCTCTTAATCTTATATGTGCCACAGCCGCTTTCACACAAGGTCAATTGCACCTATAATTAATTTACACAAGCCGAACCCTCAGCTGCCACCTTACACAGCCTTGCAAGTGCACAGGCTGCACAAAACTGTATTGGTAATTAATTTGTCAAGCAAATGCTAGGGAAGAACAACACTGGTAATTTATACCATAGATATTCAAATGAAACATCTTGCCCGAGTAATTTAATGTCAGAAAGTAGAACAGCAACATAGCAGAACAAAGAATTGGAGTCTTCCACCAGCTATTTCTTGAAGGGACGTTACTGTAATGTGTTATGAGCCAAATTCAGGCACAGTAAAAGCACATTCCTTCACTGAACTGATCTGGCCAGATTTTGGCATTAAAAATGGTTGTGAAATTGTACATGCACATCCTATGTACAAAGACTCTGGGATGACAAAGGATGCTAGAATTCAACCAGAAAAGATCTGTATGGAAAACACTGTATGTTATCCTGAAAGGGAAGATATAGATCAACTATTGGAAATATATGTTGCATCCTAGTTCTTCTCACTCTACCACCCTTAGTACGGTCAGAGGTATTGGGACCCTCATCATTGGGTACCAGCAGTACTCTCCACTATAGAACTAGCTGGTTGTTCTTGTTGTTGTTATTATTGTTACTTTTTTTGCATGTGAAATAGAATTTGACTTATAAAAAGTGCTGCTTGGGTGATACTGCAGTGTTTTGCCGGGGTATCTTGGATTCGGTGGACTTTGAGCAAATCAAAAGTGGGATTCCCTAGCTTCGTGACTATGCAATGGGCTTCATAGTCACTAACCTGGGACACATTGTAAGACAGAATGACCTAGCCTTGGAAATGCTTGCAGTCCTGCCAGAGTACTGTGCCTGAAAGCCCCAGAAGTTTCCATTTCAACTGGGGCAGCATCTCATCTCTGCTGCAGTGAGATTGGGAGCCTTGGTGAGAACTGCAGAATTTTTGATCTTGGATAAAAATCTATCTCAAAACCCAGTGTTCCAGAGTCCTGCCCTGCAAAAGAACTTCCTCAAGACTTCCACCAGTACCTGTCAGAGGTCTGGGCCAGCTGACTTAAAGAAACTAAAATTTGTCAGTGCAGAATACCACACAATGTTTCTTCGTTTCCATTGCCTGGAAAGCTCTTGCCTCAGCAGTCAAGCAGGAGGGGAGAAGAAGGAAGTCTTCTTGTTGGCAGAGTTAGGTAGAGCATTTAAAACCTTGCTGACAATAGAATATTTTATAATACAAACTATGAGAAACATATCCATAGATGTATTCACAACAGATGACGGGACAAACTGCACCTCTATGTAAAATGAGGAAAAGTTAATTTACAGTGCAAAAGAGCCGCTTCGTTTTCTGTGAGTATTGCCAGTTAGGATACTATAGCCATGTGAAATAGGACTTTTCAGCATCAAGATGATCCATTTTCCCGGCTTGTGTGTCCTAGGATGATTCAGTGTGGTAAACCAGTGTATTTCTGAATGAGTGCTGATAGAACAAGAAAAACTCTTACTTAATTAGGAGAGCATAAATGTCATCCATAAATACTTAATACATTCTCAGCTGTTAATGCCACTAATCTTTTTCTCCCTTTTCCTCCATTAGGCATTTTTTTCTTGATGGGTTTTGGTGAGGGTTTTTTGGTAAAAATTATGAGTGAAGGCTTGCAACTGCTGAATGTTATTGAACCCAAGCAGTCAATGACTTCTTTAGGTCTTGCCATTACTAACTATACTTCAGTGGAGATAATAAAAACCGTAAGTATGAAAAAAAAATGAAATCTTTCAAACATCCAAAATAAAGCTGCTTTCAGAAACAGGCGTTTTTCAAAAAACTCATACTAGTTCAGCATTGCAAGATGGAGACACCAACACATGTTGGCACTGACATTTTTGGTGAATAATAAACTGGCCAAGACATAAGATCAGTTATTCCAAAACAACTACACAAAAAACTAGCTGTCTGTCTAGTCAAGAATCCCTGAAGGGAAGCAGGTCCTTTGGGGAAAATATGAAAGAAAAGAAGGATAATTTGGAAACAGCCTGGCCACTGTTAAAAGTTCTGTCTCTTTCTTTTCAATTGAGTTGTAAGCCAATGCTTAAGAGTTTTCATGTATATGTAATTTTATTCGATTTCATGTAAATGAGGATTTTCCAATAATCAGTATTAATTCTATATCCTTTTTTGACTTCTTGGGGATACATTTTGGCAGCAGTGCTTTCCACAGGTTTTCCATGCTTAGTAGAAATAAACAAACTCCCATCAGTATTGATACTTTTGTCATTGTCTCTCCTTAGTGTCTTTCTCTCTTACATAATCCCAGTCTTTTCCCATGTCCAGTTTTTCATTATACCTTGATTTTAAACTCCATGATTCATCCACAAACTGCAATAATTATTTCCATAACAACATCCCCTCCAACATGAAGCAACAACAATGAGGCAAAAAGCAATTATAATAGCAAACTGTGATGTACAGTCATATAGCGATGACTCAAGACCAGACCAGCAAAACTTGTTACTAGTCTTGAAAAAACTTTTGTTCAAGTAGCTCTGGTTGTGGAATTTGCTTCCTGATTTTTGACACACATCATTTCACAATAATGCATACCACTACCAGATATTAATCCAGCTGTACTTCACGCTCTGTAATATTTATGAATTATCCCCTACTGAACAGAACATAATAAAACAAATGAAAGAAAGACAGGATGTAGAACTAAGAAGGAATATTTTAAAAAGGCAGATAGGAAATACACTCCATATAGAGCTGAAAAGTACAAAGTCTTTGAAAAAAGTGAGAGGAGATATGGGGAGCTCCACATACAACTTCCGCAAAAGTATGATTAGTGGATCTCCTATGCAGTAGAAATATCACTGTGCACAGACAGTTAGTCTAGGTGTGCTTCAACCATACGAAAACAGAACAAAAGAGCTATGCCTTGAGCAGTGTGGAGATACACATGCAAAAGAAAAACCAACAAACAGAAACCCCACAAGATCAGATAAAACAGAAAGATCCTCTGCTGCTTTATAAACAACTGTTGGTCAGATTAGAGTTTTCAGTAAGACAGAGTGGTGAAAATTAGATCTCTGAGAGGCTCATTAAATTCGGAACTGTTCTCCATGAGGTAAAAAAATGAATTGTGGCTATGATGATAGACACATTGGTTCACCCAAGCCAGGCATGACCGTGGCTGGTTTCTGTTACGATGTAATTTTGAAATAAATGTAAATGAGAGATTCAGAAAGCTTAACACAAACTAGATATATCACTGTTTATCCAATTATGAATAAGGAATGCTTGGTAAAACTTACTTGTAAAGTAGGCAATATGAGACATAAAAACCAGTTTTTCAGACTTTCCCCATAGAATACTTCTTGACAGTAGGTCACCTTGTTCTGCCAAAGGATAAGTAAAACTGTAAACATGGACCCAGAAAGCAAGGCAAGGCCTGCTTCAGGCTGTAATTCCGCATTTGTGCTGATTTATAATAAATGAATGTGAATTCCTGACTCAGTTTCCACTTTACTAATGTAGTAGTAGCTTCTAACAATTTCAGAGGAACTGCTCAGTGAGATGAAACTAACATTGTAACAGGGTTTAATTGGTCAAAACTGATCCAGTCACCTAGTGTGACAGTCAATGTAAGCAATCTAAAAATATAGGATGGGTAAGAGGTAATCACGAGTAACCCATCCAGAGTATTATACTATAACAATAAAACAGTAGACATATCTCATTGTTAAAATATCATTAAACTTTTTGGCTTCTGTTTGGTGCAGGATCAGTCATCAAAGGACTGAAGAGAAGTCATATTCCCAGCAAGTGAAATTATGGGTAGCTTTAAAAGTGAAAAAAAGAGGCAGAAAAAGTAGATTAGCTTCCACAACACATGTTTTGCAATTGGAGAGGAGCCAGCATATCTGGCTTTGAAATCCCACCTTTTTCAGTCATCTCCTGGGAATCCATGAACAAGTCACCTCCTCTCTTGCCTCAGTTTCCTTGTGAGTAAACTGGAAATGATGCATGTGTGATGGGAATGTGACAATGCTGATGTGATTACCACTTGAAAAGCATTTCAAAAATCTCATATGGGAATTCTACACAAGTGCTGCAGTTATAGCCCTTCCCAAGTTGCTACTCACAGGTGTATGAGGGGGAAGGCCAGCCTGTTATTTGTTTAATGAAAACTGTATTTACTCACAACTTGGATTAATTCTTTCCGCTCTCAAGAGAGGAAATTCAAGTCAGTAGCTGTTGGGAAGCTTGAAAATCATATCGGTGGCCATACAAACCACCTACGTGTCCATTACACTATCACCCAATTAGAAATGCAGTACAGGGACTGCCAAATTACCAGTTGGCTAATGCTTCAAAACCAAGGACAAATAGCGTATTACTATTCAGTAAGGAAAGAGACCATTTCTAAAGCATAGTAATCACACCCTGAACACCACACAGTATGTGTTTGATGGTTTTCAGCTGTAAAAATATGCTAATAGGATCAATAAACAAAGAGAAAAAAGACTTTGAAACAATGATGAATACAGATGAAATAGCTCAGTGAAGCAGAGATATTTCCAAATGGCAGCCAAACCCGAGCTAGGAAGCATTGCAGTATCTTTTCTGAACACAAAGAAACAAGCAAGCACCCAGCAACAGACCTTAAAACTGTACTTACACAGGGAGAGAAACTCAATATTAGCCAGGGGCAAGGATCATGAGGCTGAAGCAGACAAATCCATATCATCTCATCTCATTTACAGTTACTAAATACTTTTCTTTTTTTTTTGACACTTTGGCCAAAAGTGTTGACTGTCCTGCTGTATTTTTTAAAAATACTGTGGTCTGTCACGGAGGCCTATCTTTTCTGGCTGTTGTACTTCATTATTTGTCTTGATAACTTCATTTCATACCTTTTACTAAGATCTGCAATAAACAGGATCCATCGTTATTTTGGCTGAGTTTTCCCAAGTAAGTCTGTCCCTACTTGGAGGTTAACAATAAAAACTCTCAGCTTTCTCTGGGTTCTCCTCAAGCATTGCCTGAAAACACTAAAATGCTATGCTTCCGTTCTCTTTGCCCTTAAGTTATCAGCCAGTACTGCTGACCAGATATATCCACACAGATGACATGATATGAGAGTTTATATTCCATGGCTGAGAAAGCACAAAGGCACAATATCTGTTGTGGTTCAGTGCAGCGGCTGAATATTGTTTAGCTTCATCTCATGTGAAAACCCGGCCTGTTAAGTCCATCAGCTGTGAAACTGAAGGCAAGAACCAGAAATGCCATTGCAGTAGACTGCAAAACACAGAGCATGCCAAGAGGAGGAGGATGGAAGAAGAAAGGATCTGCTCTTAAATTTTTTTTTTCACCAGAAAATCAGAAGCTGGCTAGGCAATGCCATTGAGTCGTACTAACGTAACCTCCTGATCCCCACATTCTCCTCAGACCATGCTGGCTTGCAGAGTTACTGTACAGGCAGCTACACCTTTCAGAGTATGTAATGGAAAGTTAGCAACACAATAGCTGCAGAGGTGGGTCATTTTGTATCAAGTGGATTTAAAAAGAGGGATCATTCCAGGAACAATGGCTTGGATGCTTTACTTAGTGTTGTATTAGTTTAGTTACACAAACATAGGTTTGTTACTTCAAGGCACAAGTCAGAGCTGATGTGAAAACTGCATAGGTCTTGGTGTGGATAAATGGCCCATGTAAGTGTCTAGCAGACAACCACTGATGTTATTTTGTTTACCTTCTCGAAACCACACCTTTCTTTTTGATAGAACATACATCTGGTCTGAAAAGCAATCACAGGTCTAGCTGGTGCTTTGAGATGTGCATTGTACTAACACAAAATAGGCAACAAGAAGCTGAAAATTACTACAGAGCTGCTGTGAACAAGATCAGATTGTTGGATGGGTCCCATTCGACACGGGGAAAAGGGGTCACATACTGCGTGGAATTACAAAGGTTTCAATTGTGAGGACTTCAGAAAGGGGCAGCACTTTCAGAGATAGTTGTTCCTTCTCATTCTTGCTTTTTTTTTTTTTTT